>JARWLF010000928.1:0-12180 GCA_029853055.1 Scenedesmus sp. KT-U | reverse complement strand
TTGAGAGTATGCTGTCTTGCTGCTGTTCTTCACAGGTTGTTCAGCAGTGTGTTGGCACTGAAGGTGTCGAGCCTGAGTACATCAAGACAGAGGTGCTACCAGAGTTTTTCCGCTGCTTCTGGCAGCGCCGCATGGCCCTGGACAGGAGGAACTACAGGGCACTGGTGGAGACCACTGTGTCACTGGCTCAGAAGGTCAGTGATGATACTGTCATGTGCAAAGCAGGCTTATTGCTGCAGCTGCAGGGGTGCTTGGACAGCTGCCAAGCAGCTGATTCGGTGCTTCTCAGTGACCTGGCAGGGTGATGCCAGCTGGTACCTTTCTTTGTTGTCCTGCTTGTTTGTCTAGATGGCATTGATTGTGTGATGTTGAAGGTGAAGCTCATGATGTTTTGCCCTGCAGGCTGGCTGCTCAGAGATAGTTGGCCGCATCGTTGAGGACCTCAAGGATGAAGCTGAGCCGTACAGGCGCATGGTCATGGAGACCATTGACAAGGTCATCAGCAGCCTGGGAGCAGCAGACATCGATGCACGACTGGAGGAGTTGCTTGTGGATGGAATCTTGTATGCCTTCCAGGAGCAGGTGGGTGATTTGCTTTTCGTGGTGTTCCAGTGTCTCAACAACACTCAATCTCCTTCCAGTGTATCTCTCCTTCTAGTGTACTTCAACACAGCAATGGCTGCACGTGCCCAGAGCAAGGACTAGTCATATGCTGGGGTGTGTCAGCCTTACAACATGACTTGACTCTCTGTTGTTGTGTTCACAGGTTGGAGATGATGCCAATGTCATGCTCAATGGCTTTGGTACTGTAGTCAATGCGCTGGGTAAGCGTGCCAAGCCCTACCTCCCACAGATCTGTGGTACCATCAAGTGGCGGCTCAACAACAAGGCAGCAAAGATTAGGCAGCAGGCGGCTGACTTGATTGCCCGCATAGCTCCTGTGCTCAAGTCCTGTGAGGAAGAGCAGCTGCTGGGGCATCTGGGAGTTGTGTTGTATGAGTACCTGGGAGAAGAGGTGAGCCTGCAGTTGTCAACAATCATGGTGACAACTGAACCTTGTCTGGTATTCTGCATGTTGCCAGCAGAGTCGTCTGCGATGTCAACTCCTCCACATGCAATGTAAGCTGCATGGATGCTGCTGATCAGACTGTAGTGGTGTACTTGTGTTGTGTCCAGCAGCAACCTTGCTACCTTCATAGAAACCCCTTCGCTGATGTCACTGCCTGCAGTATCCTGAGGTCCTGGGTTCCATCCTGGGTGCGCTCAAGGCAGTTGTCAATGTGGTCGGTATGACCCGCATGACACCACCCATCAAGGAGTTGCTCCCTCGCCTCACACCCATTCTGAAGAATAGGCATGAAAAGGTGCAGGAGAACTGCATCGACCTGGTGGGCCGTATTGCTGACCGTGGTGCTGAGTTTGTGCCTGCGCGCGAGTGGATGCGCATCTGCTTTGAGCTGCTGGACATGCTCAGAGCCCATAAGAAGGCAATTAGGCGAGCCACAGTGAACACGTTTGGCTACATCGCCAAGGCTATCGGGCCCCAGGATGTGCTGGTCACCCTGCTGAACAACTTGAAGGTGCAGGAGAGGCAGAACAGAGTGTGCACTACAGTGGCCATTGCCATCGTTGCTGAGACCTGTGCGCCCTTCACAGTGCTGCCTGCACTCATGAACGAGTACAGAGTGCCTGAGCTCAATGTGCAGAATGGTGTGTTGAAGGCTCTCAGCTTCATGTTTGAGTACATCGGGGAGATGGGTAAGGACTACATTTATGCTGTCACACCCCTGCTAGAGGTGAGTGACCAAAGCAGTGTCGGGCAACAAAAGCCAGCACACAAGGTTCACACCGTCTTCCCAATTTTGCCCTAAGATTGACAAAGGTACTGAGCGTACACAGTACAGTGCATGCTATAATATGGTGACAACAGTTCATCGTCTAGCTGTTGTCGTCTATGTATTGATGATGCGGTCAACATGTACTGCCATGAATGATTACAACAGATGTGTCTGTGGCATGTTAGTAGATGTCCTGGACTGTTGATGCGTGCAGGATGCTCTTGCAGACCGGGATTTGGTGCACAGACAGACTGCAGCTACAGTGGTCCAGCATTTAGCACTTGGTATCCCTGGTCTTGGCTGTGAAGATGCACTCACTCATCTTCTGAACTATGTGTGGCCAAACATCTTTGAGGAGAGCCCGCACTTGATCAACGGTGTGATGGGGGCAATTGACGGCTGTAGATTAGCCCTGGGACCGTGCATCGTACTACACTACACCATGCAGGTGGGATGAGAGTGCTCCCTGATGCAATCTGGTTCCCTGAGTTGCAGTGTTCTGCTTGTCTGCTTCTTACTCGAGATGATGCAAGGCGAGCTTCACAATGCTGAATGTAAAGTTGATAGCGGTGTTCTATGTGCATAGCAGCCAGTGCCACCATGTGCTATCCCGTTTCTAATGGTCAAGTGTATCGCGCGTCTGCAGGGCTTGTTCCATCCTGCCCGCAAGGTGCGACAAGTGTACTGGAAGGTATACAACAACCTCTACATCGGTGCACAGGATGCACTGGTGGCGTTCATGCCCCGCTTCCCTGACAGCGAGGATGGCTCCAGCACCTACACACGGCATGAGCTGGACCTGCTGCTATGAGCATCGCTTGCTGTTCACAAACTCAGTGACAGTATGGACACAAGACGTGATCAAGTGACAATGCAGAGGTTGTGTGCTAGTGTCAAGCTAGCATGGGATGCAGGATGTGGTGGCATGAGCAGGCAGCAAGTCTGGTTAGCAGAGTGAAAGAGGGAAAAAGGGTGTCTGGGGTACACTACTTCCGCATAGATGGTCGGCGGTTGATGGGCTCCTTGGCAGCGTACCAGTCTGTGCTATGATACAGCACAGCTGATTAATCCAAAAGGCTTGAGCGAAAATGATGCCCTTCAATGTTGAGTTGGTCCAAGCCGGTCATGGCATGGCACCGTTATGATGATCGTAGCTGCCTGCAGCATGAAGGGTGTCCCTCTTTGGTACCTATGTGGCAGGTCCTGTTTTTGCCTGGAGAAAACACAGCAATCCCCGTGCAACCTGTTAAGTGTGCAGCAGTGGTCCTGAGCTGTCTTGTCTGCTACGGACTGGATATATAGAATCGTTGTCAATGCCAAAGCTCTTGCAACCATTGCATGCTTCCGTCGTGACATGCTTGTGGCGCTGTAGTGCTGCTGGCTGTTGTGCATTGTGTTTGAAGGCTGCAGCTGCAGTGTCGAACTTTGACAATCTTGGCCCCTGATGTTTGTCCCCCCTGTTGAATTACTGAATTGCGTGCGAAGCCTCCATGAATGCCTGCGTAGTCTGCCTGCTGCTTGGTTTTGGCGTGAAGCACGGTCACCATATTGCTGTTTGTCTGATCAGCCTGCATTGTTGGACATAGTTAGCAGATCAGCCGTCTAAGATTGTGTTGTTGCTTATGCTGCACATGCACATGTGAGCCATTGAGTCCTCAGCAATGCTGTAAACCCAGCCTGGTATCATCATTGTAAGCGTTCTGACGAAGTGTAGATGGCTGCCTGTTACGTTCGAGGTGAACATGAGCTACGAAGGATTATGCAATTACTTGCACTGGTGAATACGAAGGCCAGCAGATGCTCTGTCCTCAGCTACGAATATGCCTGAATATGTGGTATGATCTGGAAGACCAAACTCATAACCTTTGCTTGGAGTATCATTCTCCAACATGATGCCAGCACAACAAACAACATTGCGTCGCATGCAAGGAGGACAAGTTCGTAGTGTGCTCATCACACACAGGTGTACAAAGGCCACCTACACGTCCCCAGAGACTAACCAACTACGTACATAAACACTCATACACACAAGCAATATCACGCATCAATATGCTGTACACGAAGAGGAAGGCACTCTGTCCGCCTGATGATGTTCCTTGGTAGCTAGTTGTGTACACAGAAACAAACAAGTGCACCAGTACGAGCAGTCACACTGTGACAAGTGTGATCACACTGCCGCTGCTGTTGCATCACCAACCTGAGCACTACAGTACACAGATGCTAGCTGACACCCTCTGTCAACAACCCATCCCTACAAAACAGGAAGGGTGGATGATGCCCTAAATGCATGATGCACAACACAAGCAAAGTACCTTATGAATTTACATCTGACGACAACACATTGCTTGAGGGCAAAGACTTGTGCATGCCTACTTGCCCACAGTTGCCAGCTGGCTGCAGAACACACAGACAATGTTGGCATGCCACCTTGAAGGCCAGACTTAGAACGCTAATTGCGCTCTCATGGCGCCACACACAGGTGTACTTTAGAAAAGCACGTAGACAACAAACTAAGCAATACATGCCATGGGCTCAAGCAAACAAGCATACATGTAGCTGCACTGAACACTATTGACACGGAAAAACTACACAGCACAAGCCTATGACGCCACTCACAAGGAGGGTATCAGCTAAGTTGCTAGAACCTCAGGTAGACTCATGTGGACCACATGTAGTGCAAGGCAATGTTTACCGCTTACTGCAGCACTCGAGCCAACTGTACGTTAGTATGCCGCACTGTACCGTTCTGTAGCCCGTGTGTGATCATGATACAATAACAGGCTTATCTACAAAAGCGGATGCCACCTCTACTGACTCAATATCATCCAACTGCACTAAGCTACACTCCACCCCACTGCTTCCTGATTGCAGATGCTGCAGCAACCCGAGCTATACCATTCTGCACAAGGCTACCAAAGCCCTGTCGCATTGGTGGCTGGTCACCAGACAGATGCCTGACATATAGAAACACATAAACACTCACGGAGTTCTCACTGTCATCACTGTACTTTTCTTGCCATAAGGTGGTAGAAGCGGGAATGGGATCAGGTGACATGCTGATGCCGACAGAAGCAGGCATTCAGCTGCCACACTGCCTGCAGAGCGCACTGTTGCAGGAACAACAGTGGCGTTCACAACCAACTACCTCTACATAAGACACTGTGCTACCAAACACATACAGAACGTGACAAGTGTGTGCACAAACACAACAGATGGAGACTTCTACAGCATAGAGATGTCAACACAATCATGAAAACCACCACAAATGCTTCATGAACCATTTCTTGAGTCAGCACTGCCCAAAACTGCTACAACTACCCTTCCATAATAAAACCTCTTAGTCATGCACAATCAGCCCACCAACCCCATTGATAATATCATAAATCCGCCAGCTTCCTAGTGGCTAGACAGGTCACCTCTGCAGGTCGCCGAGATCTGTAGAATTGCTTGTAGTCTTCTCATCATTGTTGCTATCCGATTGCTACACAAACTGCCAGGAACTTCTAGACTCTTCAGGACTGCAGGACAGCCATCCACAAGAGAAAAGATGTAAGAGTTCAGCTACACATGCAGGGCCGCTACCAAACTAGTGACTCCTTTTGTTGAATGCAACTCCAAACGTAGCTCACTATACTCTGATAACGTAGTGCAGCACGCATCCACTTGTGGAGGTCCAATCAGGCCTAACTTAGACGCCCATCACTGTGCCCTTTCCAACGCAAGCTAGATCGCCAGACACTCACCATTCCAGGCATACCAGGCACCCTCTGTTGGGCCTGACTCAGCAGCTGACGCAGCTGAGCCTGCTGATCCTGAGGTGCCATCCCGAAACCCTGCCAGCATCATGCAAAAGCACACTGTCAGTCAGCAGTCGCTGGAACGAAAGCTTTCACGCAACCATGATACAAGAGCTCTATGTGATATCGACCTATGTTTCCTACTGTCCGCATCCGGTAACATAACTAGTCATGTAAGCCCTTCGTGAAACAAGGCGGCAAGACAGGAAAGGTAGCAAGACAGTAAAGGTAGCCGCAGTTGAATGATGTGAACCAGCTCACTTGTGGCAGACCAGGACGTTGCGCTCCAGCCATGCCTCCAAAGCCAGGCAATTGAGATCCAGCGCCCTGCAGGAACTGACCAGGCTGTATACCAGCACCAACTGCAGCAGACCGTGAAGCAAGGTTAGCCGCTTGCACTGCCTGGTTCTGTGCCAGCTGCTGTGCCAATAACAGCTGCTGCTGATGTTGTTGCTGCTGTTGCTGTTGTCGCAGCTGTACTTGCTGCTGTTGCTGCTGCAACAGGAACTGCAGATTGGCCTGGGGTTGCTGAGGTCTGACCGCCCCAAGCAGCTGCTGTTGCTGCTGCTGCTGCTGTGTTAGCGCAGCTGCTGCAGCTGCACGCTGCTGCGCTTGTTGTTGCTGCAACTGCTGTTGCTGGGCTTGCTGCAGGTTGATGTTACCGCGAGCAGCTGCCAGAGCTTGCTGCTGTGCCTGCTGCTGCTGTTGTTGCTGCTGCAATTGCTGCATCAAACTCGCCAGGTTGTTTTGCTGCTGACCCTGCTGTTGTTGCTGCTGGAGTAGCTGCTGTGCCTGCAGATTGGCGTTATTCACGCCCCCCAGCGGCCTGGAGGCATTTGCATTGAGACCGGGCATTCCCAGCTGCTGCTGCTGCTGAAGCTGCTTTGCTTGGCCTGCAAATAGCATAGCCAAGGGGTTGCTGGAAGCCACACCGCCTGATGCTGGTGCACCACCTGGTACCTGGGGCCTACCCACTCCACCAAGCTGATTCAAGCCTGTCTGTTGAACCATACCGCCAGACTGCAGCATGGCCTGACTAGCCATACCAGGTCGAGTTAGGCCAGCTGCAGGCCCTGATACCGCTGGAGGTCTAACCGCACCTGGTGCGCCTGCGGCAGCAGATGCCAGCAGCTGCGCCAATGTGTTGCTGTGCTGTACACCTCCTCCTGCAGGGACACTCGATGGTGGACTGTGGATGCCTGCTGTGCTGATGGATGGGGGTCCGGACACTGCATTCAACATACCTTGAAGTCCACTGATACCCGGGGCTAGAGTGGGCGAAGGAAGCTGTGCTGATCCAGGAGCTACTGCTGCAGATGCAGCTGGTGCTGCAAACGCTGCGGATGCTGCTGGAAACAGTGAAGGACCAGCACCACCTGTTGACTTCGGTGCATGATCCCAGACTCCTAGACCGCTGCCCCAGATTCCAGCCAACGCTGATGGTACCTGCTTGTTTCCACTCAGCACAGCTCCAAAGCCACCCAATGTGGGTGACAAGCCAGTGGCTGAGTCGCGCTTGGCGCCAAAGGTCACCTCAGGATCACCCTTGGCCAGATTTGCCAACTTAGCGGCCAAACCCGATGCTGCTGTGTCTTCCTCCAGACCCAGGTCTAACAGTCCTGCCAGCTTGGCCAGATCATCAACATTGTCCGTTTCATTAGCAGATCCAGCATCTGCTGCATTGCCTGCTACAGCTTGAATTGATTTGGAGTCTGCTGCTGCCACTGCTGCGCTTTCTGCCGGTGCTGGAGGCTTGTCAGTAGTTTGACTAGCAGTTGGTGAAGCAAAGCCCATGCCTGGGGGAGGCTTCATGCCCTGAGGTGCCCCTGGGGCACCTGATGGCTTCTTGAGGAATGCCATAAGCTTCTTGGATGCCTCTGTGTCAACGCGCTTCTCCGGTGCAGCAGGCGGTGGTGGTGCTGGCACACTGGGGGGTGGAGGCGGTGGCTGCATCTGCTGCTGAAGTGGCCCGCCTGACAACTGCCGCTCAACCTCGGCCATAGTGACAGCCCTTCCCTGTGCAGCAGCACCAGAACCCTGGTGCTGCAGCTGCTGCTCATTTGCTGCTGGGTTGTTGCTGTTTGCACCTCCAGCAGCTGCTGCTTTGAACTGATCAAAGGTAAGCTTGCGCCCTACCACTGATGGATCCCCTGCTGGTGTGCTTGGCTGCTGATGCTGCTGCTGTGAATGCCCAATCATATCACCGCTAGGCACATCGAAGAACCTGGATCTGCTGGGGTGGCTGCCTGCTGGCTCATGGTGAGCTACTGCTGGTGGTGGTCTGATGCCGGAAGGCTCATCATCATCACTCTCACTGCGTAAGAATGCCAAATCATCCTCCTCCTTGCCCTGCAGAGATATAGTGTTCCATTCAGTGGAGGTAAAGATACATATGCAGCTGTCATGTAGTGCAGACATGCCGCCAGCTCCTTCAATGAATGCACCTTGGACTGCAATACCCCTTCTGGTAGCCACACCATACTCATCAGCTAATTGCATGATGGACCTGTCGGGAGCACATGTTGTACTTCGCACATCTGCATGGCAAACCTCAGGAGCACTTGAGTAGGATCACTGTATACTTATTTGCCATGGCACTGATAACACGTACCTTGCTTGATGCCTGAGCCCGCCATTGCGCCTGCATCTCCTGCCGTTCCCGCTCAATATCCTTAGCAGTCATAGCAGTGTTCCTAGCAGGGGGTGGTGGCATCCTTGTGCCAGCTGCTTCTCCAGACTGCTGACCATCATGCATCCACGAAGGATCCCTGTCCCAGTTGCCACCACCACCATAACCGCCACCCTCGCGCCTAATACTCCACTCACGCTCTCTCTCTTGCTCCCAATTGCCAGGAGGTCCACCTCGTGTCCATTTGTCATCATGACCCATGCCAGGAGGAGGCCTGCGAGGAAGCTCCCGCTCATCGCTGCTCCTAGGGCCCCAGCCAGTACCCCTGGGCCTGTCCTCCTCACCCCAGCGACCAGGGGGGCCAGGAGGCCTAGGAGCACCTGTCGGGGCTGCACCACGCCAGCTGCGCTCCTCACCACTGTTGGGAGACGTCAGGGAGTTGCTGCGCCAACTTTCACGCTCGGGAGTAGTACCTGACTTGACTTCATCCCAGCGGCCTCGTCTTGCAGGGTACTCCTCAACAGGCCGGCGGCCCTGCAGTCCGACACAGGTCAGTGTCAAACACAGTAAGCCCAGAGTTCTGGAACAACTTGGCTATATCATGGTGACAAGACACCACAGCTGCCCTAACATCAAGGTCCATGGCAGAAACAAGGATCAGGGCACAACCTGTCTTACCGGAGTTGTGGGGCCATTCCAACGCTCTCCAGGAGGTGTGTGCCCACTGCCTTCTGGGGGTGGCCTCCAGCTAGATGATCTGCGTATGTCGAGGCTCTCTGTTGGGCGAGGAGGACCATGCAAGTCGACAGAGCGGGCAGGGGCTGGCGGAAGCTCTTCAGGCAGGGAGCCATCAGCAACCAACCTACTGCGAATGGGGCCACCGAAACCGCCACCTGCACAACCAGGTAAGGGGTACCTGCCATGATCAATCCCTACCCCATGATGCAAGAGCTGCTATCCAAGATGCAAGGAGTATCAGTCACAACAACCACAAATTTATGTGTATCACCCTCCCGCGCAGCTGTGCCATACTTCACTGGAGCAGACAGATTATTGTAGTAGCAAACGCCCGTTGCAAGTGACGAAGCATTTAAAGAGCGCCAAGCGGCTACAAGACAACTCTCTGCTACTAGCAAACCTGAACTGGACAGTGAGTGCTTGAAAGGTGAACCATCAGCCTACCTGGCCTGAGGAAATCCAGCCTGCCATAGCCCTTGTCCTTGCTCCAATCAGGTTTGGGACCAGAATCAAAGAAGGTAAGCTCTTCTAGTTCTCTGCGATTGCATACACATCCAACGATCATGCGTGGGATGAATCACAGAAACAGACCGCAGCAGGTATGCCTGTGAGCCAGTTCAGGCTGCACGGCTGCCACCAACAAGGCCGCTGACAGTGCTGTTGTTCAACACAACACGTACCTTATCACTGACATATTTATGCCTGCGGGAAGGGCAGTGAGCCCGGGCTTCCGACCAATCTCCACAAGCTCATCCCTGCACCAGCAACAGGTAATTAAACCCACCATCCTTGACACATACGATTCCTAGACCAGTTGCCGTTGCAGAGGTACATCATCAGCTGCTCTGCTTCGCAACGTTGTGCTGGGCTGAATAGATCATACCTTCGATACTTGATGCGACCATTCTCCCTCTGACGTGGCTTCGTAAAGTCAATAAATTGCTCTTCTTCCATTTCAGATGCTAAGCAAAGCTGAAATATAGAGCAAGACCCTTGAACTAGAGTACACTGCTTAGGATGGTGTGCAATGAATTCCTCTAGAAAATCTATATACCCGCTGCGATTCGAATCCCTCCCTTCAAGCGCAAGCCATTGTACGGGAGGCTTGAAGCACAACACGCAGCAGAATTTGTGCAGGCACAACAGCACCTGGCTGTCCTGGGACTGGCACATATCGCCTGCTCTTACCCTTTCGCAAGTACTTTTTGTCTATTTCTCAATAAGCGCAGGGTGGCGTGGCAATCAGTGCTTACTCAGACAAGATGAAGTGTTCACTGAGAACGCCCACCAAGAGCAGTTGTGCAGCCCGTTTGCCCACGAGCATTGCCTTTCATATTAGGCGTCCTTTACATGTCGGGATAGTGCGATCCAATGTGTCAGGTACAGCTTGTCTCGAAGCGCCTAAAGCAGCATCTCGCAAGAAGATAAACCAGTGTCGCTTGCGCAGGAGATGACCGCATAGATGCACCTGTACAAACACCAGTAATTGAAGCACCTGAGCCTGTGCAAGCGGTGGCGCCGCCCCAGTACGCTCAGTACCCTCAACAGGTTCGCATGCATACGTGTTTGGCCTTGTCTGATGGATTGCCTGCTTAGTGCCCTTACGGGTTGCAAATTATGATCCCATCGCAGGTGGCATCTGTTAGGCCAGAGTACTATGTATCAGCTCCTCCAGTACCCCCAATCTACCCTACCCAGCCAGTGTATCAGCAGCAGGCCAGCAGCAGCATCCCTTGGTGGGTATGGATGGGAGCTGGTATTCTGGTGGCCAACGTGGCACGACTGGTGAGTTTTCGGACGACGATGCAACGTTATATTTGACGTTTTAAATGTCTCATGTGTTGCATTGATTTGGTGCACTTCAGTACATGGTTATCCTGTTTCCTATCATTGTGCATCGTTATTGCGATCTTAGTAGAATGACCTTTCAAGGCAGTCATGGCCTGATATTTCACCTGCGGTAGATATTCACTCACCTTCCGCAATGATCAACAGGTGCAAGAGCTGGTAAAGAAGGGACCACAGCAGATGATGGCTGAGATGGTAAGCATGACAGATCCCTGAAACAGACTCCAGTTAGGAACACAATGACTAGAAGACAGCAGTTCGGGGCGATCAGCTGCCTGCCTGTTTCTGTTTGGAACCCTGCAGTTGCGAATCGGCCTGCTGGCTCCTGCGCTCTAGCCCAAGCTTTCCTTCTGCTTTGTTCATATGTGCAGGCGATGAAGCAGATGATGAAGTCCATGGGTCAAACAGCACCTGGAGCAGCTGGAGCCAAGTAAGTTCACTGCACAGCTTTCGTAGTAACCCCTTAGCAGTATTGCGCTTGCATTGCATGTTGAGACAACAAACGGGTTGGACAGCACAACCTGTTTTGACTGCCACCTGCAGAACCACCACCCACCCCTCACATAGAGAGCATCAAACACCGCTTTCACTGTTGATCTGTTCTGCTTTGTGTGCAGTCCATTTGCTGCAGCAGCAGGCGCAGCTGGTGGAGCCTCACCATTTGGACCGTACGGTGCATCCAATCCCTTCTCACCCTCTTTCACACCCCCGGTAGACACAACAGCAACTGCAGTCCCTCCATCAGCAGCAGCACCCTCAGCAGCAGCTTCATCTACAGCAGCAGCTGATGCAGCTGGAGCTCGCGGAGAGAAGTTTGCTGCTCGTGTCGGCAGCCCTGGCAGTACTACTACTACAGCTACCAGTGCTGCTGCCCCTGCAGCACCTGCCACAGAGCAGACGCCACAAGCAGCAGCACCCAGCAATGGCAGCAGCAATGCTGCAGCAAATGTTGATGTAGTGGAGCCTGAAGTGAAGGAGCCGACAAGCAGCAGCGGCAGTGGGGGTCCCAAGGCAGCAGCGTTCTTCACTGATGTTGGTGGTGGTGATGGTGCTAGCAGCAGCGGTAGTGGGGCAGCCGGAGCAGCAGCACAGGATCCTGCTCAGATGACCGAGATGATGGAGAAGATGCTTCGTGACCCCAACATGCAGAAGATGTTGTACCCATACTTACCTGAGCCAATGCGTAACCCAGAGAGCATTGAATGGATGCTCAACAATCCCGAAGTGCGCAAGCAGATGGAGGGTGTGTTTGCACAGTCGGTAAGTGTTGGACAGAAAGTTAGTGTACTGATCTTGGTTGGGCCTTTTGTGCCTGAGATCGACACTTGAT
>JARWLF010000927.1:0-12181 GCA_029853055.1 Scenedesmus sp. KT-U | reverse complement strand
CTGACCGTGCGGATGCCCATCTTGCGCGCCGTCTTGATCACGCGGCAGGCGATTTCGCCGCGATTGGCGATGAGGATCTTCTCGAACATGGGCGGCGTCACTCGGGCTCGATGGGGTCTTCGTGTCCGCAACGCTTGTAGCGAGGCGGCGGTGCGCTCGTCCACGCCTCTTTCGGCTATGGGTGGGGAGTCGGATGGGGAATGGCGCGCCCGGCGCCGGAAGAGAATGACTTTCTGCGGAGAGCGTTCTTTTTAGAGAACGTTTTTCTTGCATGTCACGCCGCATCGGGCTTAAGTGGACAACGCGACGCCTGTCGTCGCCGCGGGGATTTGAGCGAGCAGCTTGCGCCGCGTCACCAAACGCTAAAGCGCCACCGGGCGTCCGAGGGACGTTTCGTGGGCCTCGAGGGAGCTCAGGCAGAACCATGATCGTCCACCCGTCCACCGCCCCGACCCGCGCCGCGATCGCCCGTTCGCGAATGCGCTGTCGACGCTGATCTCGTCGACCGACAGCCGCTTTTCTCCCGTCCTTCACGATCGGAGCGCCCGCGCGGGCGGATATCCCATGTTCACGAGCTTTCTCATCGAGGTCGCCGGCGCGCCGGTCGGCGTCGCCGTCCTGCGGGACGAAGGGCATTACCGCTTCTACGCGTCCGACAGGCGCGTCTTCGAGCTCGACGGCTCGGCCTTCGACCATCCCGGCCGCGCCGAGCTCGCCGCCCGGCGCCTGGTGGTGCGCCAGCACCCTGCCCGTCGTTCTGCAAAGCGAACGAAAGCCTGAAAAGAAAACGATCGGACGATCTCGACATGAACGCCCCTCTCCGCCCGCTCGACCTGCGTAAGGTCGCGTCTCCTCACGCTGCCGGATCGCCTGCGATCGCCCTCGCCGCGATCTCGAAGCTCTATCCCGCCCGCAAGGGCAGCGCGCCCGTCGCCGCGCTCGACGCCGTCGACCTGACGGTGACCGAGGGCACCGTCTTCGGCATCGTCGGCCCGTCGGGCGCCGGCAAGTCGACGCTCATCCGCCTCGTCAACGGGCTCGAGCGGCCCACGAGCGGCACGCTGCGCCTGTTCGATCGGGACGTCTCGACGCTCGACGAGGCCGGCTGGCGGCGGGAGCGGCGGGGGATCGGGATGATCTTCCAGCACTTCAATCTCCTCGCCTCGCGCACCGTGTTCGACAACATCGCCCTCCCGCTGGAGATCGCCGGGACGAGCCGGCGGGCGATCGTGGAGCGGGTCGAGACGCTCCTGGGTCTCGTCGGGCTCGACGACAAGCGCAACCGCTATCCGGCGGAGCTCTCCGGCGGGCAGAAGCAGCGGGTCGGCATCGCCCGGGCGCTCGCGACGCAGCCGCGCATCCTCCTGTGCGACGAGGCGACCTCCGCGCTGGACCCGGACACGACCCGTTCGATTCTCGCGCTTCTGCGGCGGATCAACCGAGAGCTCGGCGTGACCATCCTCCTGATCACGCACGAGATGGCGGTGATCGAGGAGATCTGCGACGCGCTCGCCGTCATCGAGGGCGGGCGCATCGTCGAGAGGGGACCCGTGTTCGACGTGTTCACGGCGCCGCGCCACGCGACGACGCGCCGCTTCGTCGAAGGCCTCACCCGCGTCGAGGTGCCGACGCGCCTCGCCGATCGGGTCGTGCAGGCGCCCTCGCCGGGGGCGCGCGCGCTCCTGCGGATCGGCTTCGTCGGCGAGGGGCCGACCTCGGGCGTCGTCGCGCGCCTCGGCGCCCTTTTCGGCGGCGAGGTCGAGATCCTCGCCGGGCGCATCGACGAGATCGCGGGGCGGCCCTTCGGGTCTCTGGTGGTCGCCGTCGCCGCCGCGCCGGACGCCCTCGATGCCGCGATCGCCGCACCCGCTTCGGCGGGGCTCGCGATCGAGCGCCTCGGATTTCTCGAGAATACCGGAGACGAGCGATGAACCCGGAGCTCCTGCGCCTGATCGCCGAGGCGACGCGCGACACCCTCTTCATGGTCGCGGTGGCGGGCGGCCTCGGCGCCGCCTTCGGCCTGCCGATCGGCATCTTCCTCGCGACGAGCCGGCGGGGCGAATTGTTCGCCGCCCCCGTGCCGAACCTCGTTCTCGGCTTTCTCGTCAACGTCACCCGCTCGACGCCCTTCATCATCCTCGTCGTCGCGATCGTGCCCTTCACCCGCTTCGTGACCGGGACCTCGATCGGGACGAACGCGGCGATCGTCCCCCTCACGGTGGCGGCGACGCCGTTCATCGCGCGCATCGTCGAGGCGGCGATCCGCGAGGTCGATCAGGGGCTCGTGGAGGCCGCGCGCGCCATGGGCGCGACCCCGCTCCAGATCGTGGCCAAGGTGCTCGTGCCCGAGGCGCTGCCTGCGATCGTGCTCGGCCTCACGCTCGCGATCGTGAGCCTCCTCGGCTTCTCCGCGATGGTCGGCGCGGTCGGCGGCGGCGGGCTAGGCGATCTCGGCATCCGCTTCGGCTACCAGCGCTTCATGCCCGAGGTGATGGCGATCGTCGTCGTCGCCCTCGTCGTCCTCGTCCAGACGGTCCAGACCGTCGGCGACACCCTCGCGCGGCGCCTCGACAAGCGCCAGCGCGCCTCCTGAACCCTCACTCCAAGACTAAGGAGCACCCACATGACCGACAGCCTCCTCGCGCGCCTGTCTCGGCGCACCTTCCTCGCCGCGGCGGGCATCGCGCTCGTCGTCTCGGCCTCGGCGATCCCGCTCGCCGCGCAGACGCCCCAGACGATCCGGATCGGCGTCACGCCGGGGCCGCACGCGGAGATCCTCGAGGCGGTGCGGCCGATCGCGGCGGATCGCGGGCTCGCGATCGAGATCATCGAGTTCTCCGACTTCGTGATCCCGAACCAGGCCCTGCAAGCGGGCGAGCTCGACGCGAACTCGTTCCAGAACCAGCCCTATCTCGACAACCAGATCCGCGACCGCGGTCTCGATCTCGTCAGCGTCGCGCTCACCGTCAACTTCCCGCTCGGGATCTATTCCGCGCGCCACGCGACCTGGGAAGACGTGCCCGACGGCGCGACGATCGCCATCCAGAACGACCCGACGAACGGGGGCCGATCGCTCCTCCTCCTGCGCGACAAGGGCGTGATCGGACTTCGCGACGGCGTCGGCTTCACGCCGAGCGTCGCCGACATCGTCGAGAACCCCAAGCGGCTGCGCTTCGTCGAGGTCGACGCCGCGCAGACTGCCCGCTCGCTTCCCGACGTCGACGCGGCGGCGATCAACACCAATTTCGCCGTCGACGCCGGCATCGAGCCGACGAGCGCGATCCTGCGCGAGGAGCCGAAGGGTCCCTACGTCAACCTGATCGCGGTCCGCCGCGCGGACGCGGATGCGCCCTGGGTCCGCACGCTGATCGAGGCCTACCACACGCCGGAAGTCCGCGACTTCGTGCTCGCCCGCTTCGACGGTTCGGTGCTGCCGAGCTGGTGACGCGTCATCCTCGACCGGCGAGGATGCGGAGCCGGTCGGCGGCGTTCGGGTTCGTGTGCATTCGCTGAAGGACTCTTTTCACAGGCCGCTCGTGGGGAACCAAGGGTCGCAACGCCGATTGTCCCGATCGTGTGTTCAGCGCCGGCGCATGGCAGCGAAAGCGACGGCGCCGAGCAACAGCCCCGACAATCCGATCTGCGAGGCGGTCATGGCAAACTTCGAGAAAGAGCAGTCTCCGAATCCGCTCTCGCGGAGGGGCTTCCTCTACAGCGCCGGCGGAGGCCTCGTCGGTGCCGCATTCGGCCGACCGGCTTTCGCCCAGGAACCGCAGGTTCCGCGCGAGCCGGTCGGTCGACCGATGCCCGAGCTTCGCGCCGAGCCGCCGATCGAACCCGACCGGCGGGTGGGATACGCGATCGTCGGGCTGGGGCAGTACGCACTCAATCAGATCATGCCGAGCTTCGGCGAGACTCGGTATTCCCGCATCACGGCGCTCGTCAGCGGCGACCGGCAGAAGGCCGAAGAGGTCGCCCGCATGTACGGCGTCGACCCGGACAACATCTACGACTACGACAACATGGAAGAGATGGCGCAGAACGATGCGATCGACGCCGTCTACATCATCACGCCGCCTGCCTTCCACGCCGAGCAGTCGATCGTCTCGTCGCGCGCCGGCAAGCACGTCCTGTGCGAGAAGCCCATGGCGATGGACGTGGACGAGTGCCGCAGGATGATCGAGGCCGCGCAGGAGGCGAACCGCCTGCTCATGATCGGTTATCGCTCGCAATACGAGCCGCACAACCTGGAAGCCATCGAGCGCATCCGGCGCGGGGAGATCGGCGACGTGCGGATCGTCCATACCGAGAACAGCTACATCAACGATCCCGAGACCCCCGCCGGCGAATGGCGCATTCGACGAAGCCTCGCAGGGGGAGGATCTCTCTACGACATCGGAATCTACGGCGTCCAAGGGGCGCGCTACCTCCTCGGAGAGGAGCCGGTCGAGGTCGTCGCGCAGGAACACACCCCCGCCGAAGGGTTCGGCGACGTCGAGGACGTGGTGACCTGGCAGTTTCGGTTCGCGTCCGGTATTCGTGCGGTCGGCTCGACCTCGTTCAGCACCGAAGCCAACCGGTTCGGGGTCTCCGGCACGGAAGGCTATCTCGAAATGCAGCCGGCCACGGATTATTACGGCCATCGGCTGACGGTGCGCGACGACGACGGCACGCGGGAAGTCGATATCGACACGCAAGGCCCGAGCCAGTTCGCGCGCCAGCTCGATCACCTGAGCGAGGCTATCCTCAACGGTGGCAGCGTCGACACCCCCGGCGAGGAGGGTATGCAGGACATCCGCATCATGCAGGCGATCTACGAGTCGATCCGCACCGGCCAGCCGGTCGCGATCGAGGAGACCTGACACTCGTCCTGCGCGCGCCCGCTTCGTTTCCGGCGACCGCAGTCATCACGGAGGCCCTCCGCGTCCCCCGGGGGCAAAGCGTCGCGTCGCGCGTCCTCGGGAAGCGTCAGGCGCGCCCCTTCCACGGCACGAGACGGCGCTCCGCGGCGCGCATCGCGAGATCCATGGCATAGCCGATCAGGCCGATGAGGATGATCCCGAGCAGGACGATGTCCGTCGCCATGAAGCGAGAGGCGATCATGATCATCATCCCGGCCCCGCGCTCGGCCGCGACGAGTTCGGCCGCGACGACCGTGCCCCAGCACACGCCGAGCGCGACGCGCGCGCCGGTGATGATCTCCGGCAGGGCGTTCGGCACGATGACGTGGCGCAGGATCTGCCAGCGGGTGGCGCCGAGGCTGTAGGCGGCATGGACCTTGGCGAGCCGCACGCTCGACGCGCCCGCACGCGCCGCGATCGTCATGACCCACAGCGCCGCGAGGAAGAGGAGGATGACCTTCGCGCCTTCGTCGATGCCGAACCAGATGATCACGAGGGGGATCAGCGCGAGCGGCGGCACGGGGCGCATGAACTCGACGATCGGGTCGAACCAGCCGCGCAGAAACCCGTCGAGCCCCATCGCGAGACCGAGCGGGATCCCGACGAGCGCGCCGAGGAGGAAGCCCGCCACCACCCGCAGGACCGAGGCGCCCAGATGCTCGATGAGCCCCGAATTGCGGTAGCCGTTCTGCGCGATCTCGACGAGCCGGCGCCCGACCGCCTCCGGCGGCGGCAGCCAGATCGGCCGCATCTGCATCTCGACGGGCGCGTGCACGGGAACGAGCGACGAGCCCGTGAAGGCGCCCCAGGTGAGGAAGAGGACGACGATCGAGAGCGCGGAGGCGAGCCGGCTCGCGCGCACCGCGCTCGCGTCACCGAAAGTGACGGTCTTTCGAGGAGCCATGCCGTCGAGGGAGCGCGGGGCGACCGCCCGCGCGAGGAGGAAGGCGCCGACGAGGAGCGCGACATAGACCGCGAGCACGACCATCACTCCGCCGCCTCCGCCCGCCCCATGATCTCCTCCTCCATGCTCCAGATCATCTCGAGGATCTCCTCGCGGCGGGCGGCGAAATCGGCGCGACGCTTGACGGTGCGGATGTCGCCCGCCGCCGCCGCCTCGGCGAAGGGCAGGTCGTAGACGCGGTGGATGCGCCCCGGCCGCGGCGCCATCACCACGAGCCGCCGCCCGAGGAGCAGCGCCTCCTCGACGGAATGGGTGATCAGGACGATGGTCTTGCCCGTCTCGCGCCACAGATCGAGGACGAGGCTCTGCATCTTCTCGCGCGTGAGGGCGTCGAGCGCGCCGAGCGGCTCGTCCATGAGCACGATGTCGGGATCGTTGGCGAGGCAGCGCGCCAGGGCGACGCGCTGCTGCATGCCCCCCGAGAGCTCGTAGGGCGCCTTGTCGCCGAAGCCCTCGAGCCCGACCGCGCGCAGAAGGTCATCGACCCTGGCGGCACGCGCCTTGGCAGGCACGCCCGCCATGCGCGGCCCGAAGCCGACATTCTCGGCGACGCTCATCCACTCGAACAGGGCGCCCTGCTGGAAGACCATGCCGCGGTCGCGACCGGGGCCTGCGACGACCCGGCCGTCGACGCGGACCCGCCCGTGAGACGGCGCGAGGAATCCCGCGACGATGTTGAGGAGCGTCGTCTTCCCGCAGCCCGACGGGCCGAGGATGGAGACGAGCTCCCCCTCGCCCACGCGCAGGCTCACGTCCCGCAACGCCTCGACGTCGACGCCGGAGGGGGCGCGGAAGACCATCGAGACGTCGGCGATGTCGAGCTCGGCCATCCTGTGCCCTCCCCTGCTTTGCCGCCGGGCCGCCGGCTCAGAGCGCGGCGGCGGTCTCGAGGAAGCGCGGTTCGATGACGCCGTCGTAGCTCTCGAGCGCGCGATCGATGTTGCCCTGCGCTGCGAAGAAGTCGGCGACCTCCTTCACGAAGCTCTGCAGGCCGCCGCCGAGCCACGCCTCGGAGAGCTGCTCCTCGATGGTGAGGAAGCGGAAGCCCGCGAGCGTCGCCTTCGCGTCGTCGAGATCCATCCCGGCCGTCGTGGCGATCGTCTCGATCATCGCGTCGGGCTCGCTCGCGAAGCGCTCGTTCATCTGCGCCGTGACGCGCAGGAAGCCGGCGACGAGCTCCGGATGGGCCTGCGCGAACTCGGCGGTCGTCGAGGTCACGTCGAAGATGCGGATGCCGACGGCGTTCTTCTCCGCGCCGGTGAGCAGGACGTTGCCGTGCTCCTTCATGCGTCGCAGAGCGCCGCCCCAGCCGCAGGCCATCGCGACGTCGCCGCGCGCGATCGCCGCCGCGCCGTCGGCGGGCGCCATGTCGACGATCGAGAGCGTGGAGACGTCGACGCCGAAATGCTCCATCTGCTTGAGCATGCCGTAATGGGCGGCCGTGCCGATCGGCACCGCGACGCGCTTGCCTTCGAGGTCGCGGGCATTCGCGGCCGTGATGCCCTGCGAGGAATGCACCACGCAATTGTCGTTGTCGTCGTAGGTCACCGCCACGTCGACGAGGCGCAGATCGAGGCCGGCCGAGGTCGCGACGACGAAGGGCGGGAGGCCTTGGCTGTAGGCGATGTGGACCTGCCCGGAGGCCATCGCCGCCGACATCGCGACGCCGGTCTCGAAGGCGCGCCAGTTCACCTTCACGCCGAGCGCCTCGTCGTAGAGGCCGTTCGCCTGGGCGTATTGGTTGGGCGTCGGCCATTCGAGGAAATAGGCGACCGTGATCTCCTCGAGCGCGGCTGCGGGCGCGCTCGCGAGAACATGGGCCGGCAGGGCGAGCGCGAGGCTCGCGGCAGCGATGAGGCTTCCTCTGGTCATCGTCGTGTTCCTTCGCGGCAGGCGGGTCCCGGCGTGCGGATGGCTCGTCCCGCGCCCTACGCCGGCAGGGCGGCCGGTCGGGGGAGCGTGCGTCCACATGCTGCAGCGCGATAGAGCCAACCGGGCCCATCGATCGGGCCAGCCTCGGGCGCGCTCGCCGCGATCGCTCCCGCGATCCGTCGCACGCCCTCGGCGATGCTGCTCGCGGGGATCGACGAATAGGCGATGCGGTAGAAGTCCGTCGGCGGCGCGGGTCCGCCGAAGAACGCGTCCCCCGGCTCGATCACCACGCCGTCGCGCTCGCGCAGCCGCGCGGCGAGCGCGCGGGTGTCGATGCCGTCGGGCGCGCGCATCCAGAAGCTGGTGCCGCCCGCCACGTCCGGATTGAGCGCGTGGAGGCCGTGCTCGTCGATCGCCGCGCGCATGGCGCGTCGGCGGGCGCCGAAGGCGTCCACGAGACGTCGGACGGACGCGTCGTAATGGCCGAGGGCGATGAAATAGGCGGTCGTGCGCTGCACGTGCCCCGGCGGATGGCGCAGGAGGATCGAGCGCAGCGCGCGCGCCTCGGCGATGAGCTCGGGAGGGCCGACGAGATAGCCGAGCCGCAGCCCCGGAAAGAGCGATTTCGAGAAGCTCCCCACATAGACGACGCGCCCCTGCGCGTCGAGCGACTTGAGGGCCGGCCGCGGCGGGCCGTGGAACGAGATCTCGAAGTCGTAATCGTCCTCGACGACGAGGAAATCGTCGCGCGCGGCCCGCTCGAGCAGCCTCTGGCGGCGCGCGAGCGGCATCGTCACGGTCGTCGGCGCCTGGTGGGAGGGCGTCGTGAAGACGATCCGCGTGCCTAACGGAACGGCATCGGGATCGAGGCCCTCCGCATCGACGTCGACCGCGACCGCCTCCCCTCCGCTCGCCCGCAGGATGGCGCGCAAGCCGGGATAGCCGGGATTCTCGTAGGCGACCCGCACGCCGGGCCCGATCAGCAGCGAGGCGACGAGCCAGAGGGCGTTCTGCGCGCCGATCGTGACGAGGATGTTCTCCGGCCCCGCCGCGATGCCGCGCCGCGCCAGGAAGCGGCCGGCGAGGCATTCGACGAGCTCGGGATCGTCGCCCTCGACGTGATCGCGGGTCAGCGCGTCGAAGTCGCGCCGGCCGAGCGCGCGATGGGCGCATTGGCGCCAGGCGCCGTGATCGAAGAGGCTCGGATCGATGTCCCCGTAGACGAACGGAAAGGGATAGCGCGCCCAGTCCCGCGTCTTCGCCACGAGCCGCGCGCCGCTGTAGCGCCGCTGCAGGAAGCCCTCGAGCGACACCTGCCGCGAGGGCGACGCCGCCGTCCGCGCCGCCGCGCCCGCCGCGACGAAAGGCGGCTTCTCGGCGACGAAATAGCCGGACCGGTCCCGCGCGTCGAGCCAGCCGTCCGCCACGAGCTCCTGGAAGGCGAGCGTGATCGTGATGCGCGCGACGCCCAGGAGCGCCGCGAGCCCGCGGGTCGACGGCAGGCGCTCGCCGGGCGCGAGCGCGCCGGTGCCGATCGACGCCGCCATGCCGCGACGGATCCGCTCCTGGAGCGTGCCCGTCTCCACCGGATCGAGGAACAGGCGAGGGTCGATCAGGGACATGGCGAGGCCTCCGCGCGGCGCCGGTCGGGGCCGGCGCCGCCGTCGAGACAAGCACGCGACGTGCCAGCCGAGGCGCGCCGCCGCGCCCGCGACTGGCCCGATCGTGACGCGTCCGTTGGACCTGTCCGCGCGGCGCGCGACGGGCAATCTGGAGGCCGTGCGGGCGATCGGGAGGCGAGAGGATGGGGGTGGCGTTGGTGACCGGTGCGAGCGCAGGGTTCGGGGCGGCGATCGCCCGTCGGCTCGTGCGCGCGGGGCGGCGGGTCGTGGGAACCGGGCGGCGGGCCGATCGTCTCGCAAAGCTCGCCGACGAGCTCGGCCCCGATTTCGTGCCCCTCGCCTTCGACATCCGCGACGTCGACGCGATCGAGGCGGCCCTCGGCTCGCTCTCGCCGCAGGATCGGGAGATCGACATCCTCGTCAACAATGCCGGGCTCGCCCTCGGCACGGGCCCGGCGCAGGAGGGCGATCTCGCGCAATGGCGCACGATGATCGACACGAACGTCGTCGGCCTCGTCGCGATCACCCGCGCGCTCCTGCCGGTTCTGATCCGCCGTCGGGGCATCGTCGTGAACCTCGCCTCCATCGCGGCCAATTGGGCCTATCCCGGCGGCAACGTCTACGGGGGCACGAAGGCCTTCGTGCGTCAGTTCTCGCTCGGCCTGCGCTGCGACCTGCACGGGACGGGCGTGCGCGTCGCCTGCATCGAGCCCGGGCTCTCGCGCAGCGAGTTCACCCTCGTGCGCACCGGCGGCGACGCGGCCGCCGACGAGGCCTTGTATCGCGGCGCGGATCCGCTCGTGCCCGACGACATCGCCGAGACCGTGCTCTGGATCGCGCAGCTGCCGCCGCACGTGAACGTCAACACGCTCGAATTGATGCCCGTCTCGCAGAGCTGGGCGCCCTTCCGCATCGCGCGCGCGCAATGAACGCCGCGCGCCGAGCCGCAACGGAGCCGATGCCCATGCTCGCCAACGATCTCGACACCCTCGACCGGGCCCATCTCGTCCACCAGCAGACCGATCTGAGCGCCCATGCGCGAGAGGGCGGGCTGATCATGGTGCGCGGCGAGGGCTGCCGCGTCTTCGATTCGCAGGGCCGCGCCTATCTCGAGGCGATGGCCGGGCTCTGGTCGGCGAGCCTCGGCTTCAGCGAGCGCCGCCTCGCGGAAGCGGCCTACCGGCAGATGCTCGCGCTGCCCTATTACCACACCTTCTTCCAGAAGGGCCACGAGCCGGCGGTACGCCTCGCCGAGCGCCTCGTCGAGCGCGCGCCCGCCGGCCTGACGCACGCGCTCTTCCAGTGCAGCGGATCGGAGGCGAACGACGCCGCGATCAAGCTCGTCTGGTACTACAACAACATCCGCGGCCGGTCCGAGAAGAAGAAGATCATCGGCCGCATTCGCGGCTATCACGGCAACACGATCGCCTCGGCCTCGCTGTCCGGCCAGCCGCACATGCACGCCGATTTCGACCTGCCGCTCGGCGACCGGTTCCTGCACCTGTCGAACCCGAACTATTACCGCTTCCACGAGGAGGGCGAGAGCGAGGAGGCCTTCTCGCGACGGATGGCGGAGGAGCTCGAGGCGACGATCGCCCGCGAGGGGGCGGACACGATCGCGGCGTTCTTCGCCGAGCCCGTCCAGGGAGGGGGCGGCGCGATCACGCCGCCGCGCGGCTATTTCGACCTCATCCAGCCGATCCTCGCGCGCCACGACATCCTCCTCGTCGTCGACGAGGTGATCTGCGGTTTCGGCCGCACCGGCCATTATTGGGGCAGCGACGCCTACGGCCTGCGGCCCGACATCCTGACCTGCGCCAAGCAGCTCTCGGCGAGCTACCAGCCGATTTCCGCGACGCTGATCTCGGAGCCGATCCACGACGCGCTGCTCGAAGGCAGCCGCCGGAACGGCGTCTTCGGCCACGGCTTCACCTACGGCGCCCACCCCGTGGCCTGCGCCGTCGCGCTCGAGGCGCTCGCGATCTACGACGAGCGCGACATCGTCGGCCACGTGCGGCGCGTGTCGCCCGCCTTCCTCGACGGGCTCGCGAGCCTCGCCGACCACCCGCTCGTGGGGGACGTGCGCGGCATCGGCCTGATCGCCGGCGTCGAGATCGTCGCCGACAAGGCCACGCGCGCGCCCTATCCCGCGAGCGCCAAGGCGGGGCTCGCCGTGCAGGCCGCCTGCGAGGAGGCCGGCCTGATCGTGCGCGCCATCGGCGACCGCATCGCCTTCACGCCGCCGCTCGTGATCGCGCCGAGCGAGATCGAGGAGCTGATCGCGCGGTTCGCGGTGGGGCTCGATCGCGCCTGCGTCGCCCTGCGCTCCTGAGCGCCGGCGCGACCGGGAGCGCGGCGCCCGTCGCCCCGCCTCAGCGCCCCCACCACCATCCCCGCAACCACCCCCGCGTCTCGCCCGGACGCGGAGCGCCGATCGCGAGCCGCCGGTCGATCTCGGCAAAGACCTCCGCCTCGGTGACGTTCTTCCGCTTCGGGCGGGGGCGGAAGAAGCGGAGATAGACGATCCCGACGACCGGAATCAGCAACTGCGCCAGGCTGAGGACCACGAGGATGATGTCCCGGAGGGTCCAGGGCTCGCTCATGGGGGCCTCGCGGGGTTTTGGGGGTGGGGTGTGTCGGGTGTTGGACGGACAAAGTACCTTCAGAAGGTACATACGTCAAATCATGTCTTCTCACGCCCTTACGCGACGCCGGGTCCTTTGCGCAGCTTCGCGTCGTGGGAGGCGGCGCGTGACACTCAAGGACATCGTAGGCGCAAACGTCCGTGCGGCGCGCAAAGCGCGCGGCTGGAGTCGCGAGCT
>JARWLF010000926.1:0-13393 GCA_029853055.1 Scenedesmus sp. KT-U | reverse complement strand
CACCAGTGAACACAGCTGTGACTGCTGCCATGCTGGGGCTGAGCCTGGCTCCCTCAACACCAACACTGGGAGAGACAGCAGCAGCACCAGCTTCCTGTTACCTGCCTGGTGTGCAGCTAGACGGTGCCTGGACTGCAGGAGGTGCTGCTGCTGCAGCTGGTTGTGATGGTCTTGGTGGAGGTCAGATCACTGGCGATGTGACAACAGGTCAAGGCGTCTGGAACTTCTGATGTGGTACTGCAGGAGTCAGTGGAGGTGTGAGTTGAGGTGTAGCTGGAGGTGTGTTTGGTGGTGTCAGGGATCTTTCCACACGTCTGCTGGTCAGGTGGAGCGTCATGTAGGCCTTGGGACCAGCAGCGGATATAGCCGACGGTTTTGTCATAGTATAGGCTTGTTGTGTTGTGTAAGTTTCGGTGTGTGTATGTGATGTCAGAGGAGGTTTGTGCTGTGATGTGTGGACTCTGCCTGTACCTGACAGCAATGTTGTCATTGTTCTTGCCGCTGATATATTCATGGCTTGGCACATCTGTGGCACTGACTGCTGTACCTGGTGCAAGTCACAATGTTGCTTCTGACTCTTTTTGGCGAGTATTCTGTTGTGAAGCGTCATTCTTGTTTCAGGCAAACATAATTGGGATAGGAATCCTTGGTCTTGCTGGTTGTGCTGTGGCAGACTGCAGCAGCTGGTCTATTGCTACTGTTGTTTGTTAACAGGAACTTCTGCCAGGTGTTGTGTGAGTCTGAAAGTACAAACTGCATATCCTCCCTGCTGGTTGCTGGCATGCAATGGCGCCCCCCTTTGTGACCTGTGTGACAGCAATCAGTATCCTGGATGTCTAACCGTTGCAGTGATCGGTGATAGCATCTGGACTGTGTGTTTAGACACCCTATTGCCATCTGGCCTCTACTGTATTGGTCTGTCACATGCGTCTCTGTTGCGCACTTGTGCTTGATCTCACAGTGGTCCACGTGGTGTGCTGTCAGTGCCACATGCTTTGTTATTTGCTAGCTAGCTAGCTAGCTAGCTGATCATAGTACAGGCTGTTGCCCAGCTGCCTGTGGTGTCACCTAGCGCCAGGTTGTGTTCTTTGCGTTGATCCTGTTGGGTGGTACAGTGCTGATTCCAACATGCCAGAGAGTCTGTTCACAACTTTTTCTCCTGTCTGTTATTCTCTCAGAGATTGCATGTGTGCACACAGCATGCACATTCATGGTGCTATGCTGAGCAAGCATTGCATACTGCCTTGGTTGCTGTTGGTAGGCCTCAGCACAACCCTTCTCTTTGCAGAGTTTCAGCAGTGACAGGGACATGCAGCGTGATTAGCATGTGTGAAAGGAATTTCTGCCTCTGGTTGGTGGCTGATGAGTTCAGGTGTTGAGCAAACACCACAGGTATCACTTGCCTTATGATGATGTGCTGCAGTGTGATGGTGTGAGTGTTGTTCCTGCTCTCTGGTTGTGTGTGTCTGGAGTCATAAGCATCATAGTTGTGACAGGTCTGGGTTCAGTTCTGAGATGCTTTTGATTTGGTGAACGTTGATTATATTTCTCTTTGTTGGTATGGAGTTGTAGTGATTGGTGTTGAAAGGGCTGCTGTTGACAGGTTGACAGTGTGGGTGATGGTCAACCGTGTGCAGATCACCATATTGGTGGCTTCCTGTGGCTTGGGCTTGAGCGCGCTTGCTCAAGCTGCAAGTATTGTAGGTTCATCAGTGCCTCATGCTTCAGTCAGTGCCTCATGCTTCGTTGTTCGCTAGCTAGCTAGCTGATTATAGTACAAGCTGTTGCCCAGCAGTCTGTGGTGTCACCTAGCGCCAAGTTGTATTTTGCTGTTGGTCCTGCCGGGTGGTACAGTGATATGTTGCTGATTCCCAACATGCCAAAGAGTCTGCTTAGCACTAGTTCTCTTGTCTGTTGATCCCTCGGTGATTGGATGTGTACACAAAACATGCACATCCTGTTGCAGCAGGCAGGTGTTGCTGACAGCTGTCTATCTGCTTGAAGTGATTTGACTATCTTGTCTCACACATCCGGTGCTATGCTGAGCAAGCATTGCGTACTGCCTTTCCCCGATGTTGGTAGGCTTCAGCACATCGTTGTCCTTCGCAGAGTTTCAGCAGTGACAGGGACATGCGGCGTAGATAGCAGTCAGCATGTGTGAAAGGACCTCTGCCTCTTGTTGTGTGGCTGATGCTGAGTTCAGGTGTTCAGCCAACACCACAGGAATAAGTCCCCTTGTGATGTGGTGCAGTGTGATGGTGGACCTGGTGTTGCTGTTCTGTGTTCGTGTGCGACTGGGGCCCGCAGCGTCGTCATTGTCACAGGTCTGGGTTGATTACTGAGATGCTTATCTTGTTGTGTATGTGTTGTAGTGATTGGTGTTGAAAGGGCTGCTGTTGACAGGTTGACAGTGTGGGTGATGGTCAACCGTGTGCAGATCACCATGTTGGTGGCGTCCTGTGGCTTGGGCTTGAGCGCGCTTGCTCAAACTGCAAGTATAGTTACGTGCATTGTGTACTCTGATGTTTTGGGGATGTGGGCGCAGCAGGCACATCGGCATGTCAACAGTCGTCCTGGCTGACTGCTGAGCTTGCACAACATATCACTCAAGTCACATCTTCAGTCTGTGCATGCATGAATGCGCCTGCAGCAGACTCCCGGGATGATCAAGCAGTTACTAGTCTGGCTCTCAGGGTAGGTATCAACACAACTTGCTTTATGGTGTCGTGACATGATGTTCGTGTGCAACTTTTCGATGGCACTGGCTGAACAGCTTTCATTACTGTGCCAGAGTGTGGAGGTTCATGTTATCTTGGAAAACGTGTGTGATGGTGTATGGTCTGCTTGGTGGTGCACATGTTCTGATCTGGGTGCGACATAAACCAGTTCTTTGCAATACTTCAACTGGCAGTGAATGCCTCACCTTGGTTGGAAGGGTGTCAGAAGGTGATCAACTGTGACTGCCGGCACTGTGTGTTGAAGCTCTTGCTGGTTTCAGTTGTATGGTTTTGATTATTGGATGTTCAATAGTAAGGCATCACATCCCACCTTCAAGCTTTGTGTCAAGGTGTGCTGTATTGGTGGCAAAGCAAGCGTTCATGACGACAGGGACAGCTCCAGAAGTGTGGTGTGTGATGGCAGGCCAGGGCACTGACTGGTCGATGTCTTGGCTGTTATGTACTTGTATGTTACCCCTCCAGATTCAGTGTGCGCTGGGATGATGTGTGCAAACAGAAGTGCAGTAGCTGGGTTGTTGTTTCGTGTCACTCTGGGGTGCAGAGTCTCGTGTGTGCATGATGAGTGGGTGGCACATGACCTACATGACGGTGCATTTTATGTAGTGAGGGTCTGACGTACAGGTTATGTGGGTGTGGTCAGCGGGCAGAGCGATCAGATCAACAGGCTTTAAATATGATAGAGGAGAGCTTCCAACTGTGTCTAGTGTCTAGTCTTACTATCAGTAGTAGAAGGCTGTGCTTAGAGTTATACTGTGTTCTGTTGCATGGGGTTGTTCAGGGCACGTGCATTGTCTGGCATTTCAAGCGGCACTGCAGGATTTTGTCACTTTTTGGAGGCGGCGCTTATAGGTATGCTCAGTGACAGCCCTGATGAGCGCAGTAAGCTACAGCAGTCCGGCATTGCAGGTCATGCAAGCTTTGTATGTTGATGATCGCGTGCTGCGCAAGTGGGTGTAGCATGCTCTTGCTGGTGCTTGTGACACTGTCAGATTGTTCGTTAGTAGTGGAGCAGGCTGTGTGTCACTGGCTTGTTCACTGTTGACCTTTCTGAAGGTGAGGGTCTACCACCCGACTTCCAAAGCAGACATAGTGTGCTGTATTGCCGAGTGGCCTGTGACAACAGGTTGGCTGTGTTTGTCATTCAGAACATGCTAGCACGGTTTAGCTGTTGTGGGGTTGGTTGTGTACTGGGCCAGACCTAGGTCAGTGGATGCTTATGCTTATATGTGCTGGCTTATATGCAAGCATTGTACCGTCCCGCTGTGGTCCCTCAGGGCTGGAGCACGTTGTGCTGTTGACAGAGGTGGTTTTGCGATTGTGAGTCCAGAGGTCACATGCAGCAGGAGTATATTCATACAGCCAGCGTCATGATACTACCAGATATTCTCCCTGCAGCCAAGGTACTTGGAGGCTGTGAGTCCAGCGGGCTTACACTGGGACGGTATACATGTGGTGTTGAAGTACACACAAGGTCAGCTATATTTTAGAGCTATGTTGGTTCGTATCTTTGCAGCATTCTCAAGTGCACAATAGCTTTCTGGTTCAGGTTGTCTTCACCTGCCAAACAGTTTGCCGGTGGTTGTCCGTGGCGACATGTGCTGCTATCGTCTCCTGGCTGGGTGCGTCGCTGTGGTAGTACCATTGAGCAGTAAACGGGCTTTGACAAGTGGTCGATGCACGGTTGCATGCAGACAAATGTTGTGGTCTGCATCTGGTGAAAGGGATGAACAAGTAAATCCCCAGGATTATCTGGCAGTGATATCATCATACATACATGTTACAGTATGCCTGGCAGTTGGCACATGAGGCTCTGCTTATTGCTCTGTGCTGAGCATATTTGTGGTTGACAACCACAGAGCTGTCCGTCACCTTTGTGTTTTGCTATACCTGGACTTGACACGCAGACAGAGGGTGGCATGTCGCAACATGTCATGCAGTAGTTTAAAGTGGCAGTTGTTGTCTGGTTTCGTTGTGAGTAGATTCTCCTGCAACAGTCAGAACAGTGACTCTGCTTGCAGAGTGTTGTCACTCCTGTATTGCGGAGTGTGTCGTACAATCTGACCAAGTTCCTGATAGGCACAAGGTCTGCACGTGGGTTGAGTGCTGTGCAGCCGCTGCTGATGAAGATGCTGTGTTTACTGATATGGTCCCAGAGCAACAGCGCTGCAGATTTGTTATGACCTCTGAGTCAGGCAGTCATGTGCAGTGTGACTATGAGCTTGATGATGGAATGTGCCAGTTTTGGCTGCTAATACTATCACTGTAGCATGTTAGTAGTATGGCGGTACAGGTCGCTGTTGTGCAGCTTCCTGAGAATAATGCCATGCAGATAAACTCTTCTGTCGTCGTCTGTGAGTCAGCGGAGTGCTTGAAATCTGCTTTGAGTCATTCAGAATGTGATCAAGCAATACAGCAATATACAGCATATGTATAGTATACCACTGTAGCATGCCTCAGAAACCCTTCACAGAACAGGTGACGGCAGTGCTTCCAGCTGCATGCATGCATATGCTGAAGGAGACTCAATTCTTATGTCATTGCTAGACACTCGATGAGTGTTCCCTTGGCAGCCTTGCAATTGAGGGCTATGGCAATACCAAGAGCGATCCCCCGGTATTTTCATCCTGCGTTGCACTGAGCAATGAGCTCATTGAGGCATCTACATCACTAGTCACACTAAAATGCTAGTTGAGGGCTCTGCCTATCTGCCGGCTCAATGCAGGCTCTCTGTGCATTGACTCATTGCAAGCAAGACTTCCCAGCAAAGACTGCACTGCCATTGACCGCATGGCCCATGCAAGCTACTAGGTTGCCAGAGTTTGCCAAAGTCATACAAACCAAATAGCCTGTCTGTTTTGTACTAGTTTGGCCGGAGGAGTGTTATACCTGAACCCCTCTATCGGATGTCAGAACAACCCACCTACCACTCACCCTCACTGAAGGCAGTGCCAGAGGCAGCATAACTTATGCATACAGTATGCATCAACCTAGCTGCATCAGTCATGACTGTGATCACATTAGATTCATACATCCAACAGCATTCAAGTGCAAACCTTCAACTCTTTTGTTGATGCAGAGTATTACTGTTGTGCTTGACAGCTGCGGGCTCGTTGGTGGGGTTTATATCCATCGAAAGCACTTCCAGGCCATGTTTGGCAATAGATATTGCAATACTGCAAGTGAGCTGACAGCACACTGCTTGGCTGTGCGGTCGCATCCGTTGCCAGGTCGGCAATAGCAGGCCCTGCTGATGGTATGCTGATGGTATTGGTCCAGTACAATGCACACAACTTGTACGGTACAGCCAGGGCTAATAGTCAGTATGAAGCCTTATACAGCAATCAGCAGATTTCATGAATCTCAGGTACGAGGAGTCCAACCTGGACTTACAAAGCTGGTCACTAAGATCATGATACTACATAATGTATCATCTTCCACACCCTGCTTTCACAAATACACATGCTAATCAGGCTGTTACCTGCTCAGCACCACCGTTGCAACTTGTTGCTTCACATATACTACAGAGTCGAGATAACATTGATTGGACATGTTGTGGTTGTGTTCAGTGTTGATTGTGTGCAGGTCTTCATACCCAGGCGCAGATCATATGTACACTGCACGACTTGCTTCGAGAGATGCTCAGTCAGTTCAGTCAGTTTGCCATGTGTGCATCAGAAGGCTGCGTAAACTCACAATGCACATGACATCTCTGTAGTGACATTGAACTTGAGGGCCCCTCTGTTGGGCAGCCAAGTTGAAGCGGCCAGCCTGAGCTTATAGACGCCGGGCATGCTGGTATCTCTACCCGGCAGCAAGCAGCAGAATTGTAGCAGCATCAGCACTGCTGGGAAGCCCGCACTGCTGATCACTGATCATGATGCTGGCAACAGCCGCAACCCCTAGGGGCTCAGGCTTGCAGAGCTACCAGTTGTTAGCACGTGACAGCAGCTGGCGGTAATGCTGCCACAATCTCGAGTAAGCAGTCGCTGAGTAGGCCCGGCTCAAATCAAAACGTCAACCAGCAACACAGTTCTATGGTATCACTGAGTGCAGTACCCTTAACAGCGGTTGGCAGCATCTGCACTGACCGAAACCTGAAGTGCTGCTAACTAAGGGCTGCCCAGGCAGTTGTTGACATGCCATCAGCAGTGCTGATTGCACTACTCAGCTTGCTGCGACTTGAACATTGCAGGACAATGCCTGTCAGCTGAAGCAGAAGAGTCCTTCTGCCTCGCAACCGTTGTGATGATCACAACAAGGCATGATACAGGCTGTAAGCTGTGCCTGTCAGACCATATGCATGTTCCACTTCTGTTGCCACATGACCGTGCCAAGCATTGCAGTTTGCAATCCTCTGCTGCTGGTGACCAACTGACCGCATACGCATACAGCTCACCAGTATACGTGGTACGTACCCAGAAAGCAGTGATACAAAGACACGTAGATTGTCAGGCATAGTTCAGCCAGGCAGTGCCACTGGGTGGGCCCTACCGGGATTAGCACTGATTGCAAGGCATGCTTTTGACCAGTATTGCAAGGCATTGTGAATCACATGAACATATGGGCACCAACCACCTGATACAACACTTCAATTGCCTGCAATGGTTGTCACAAAGTGCACTGAGTAGGGTATGACAGGCTGTCACAGCAATAATACGGTACTACGGTAATAGTATTGCTCAGACCAATGTCCAGATCCCATGGCTGAGAAACAGGCATCATGTCAGACAGGGTGTGAGACATCATCTACCATACTCTGTCTGAGAGTTTAACACGGGCACCCCAGGCTGGGCTAGTATTTGTGAGGCTTTCTGGTGTGCCTTGGTGACTACTGCCCTTGAGGTAGATTGCATGCATGTGCCTGCCAACGCGGTGTTCATTGACGCCTTGGTTACCTCAGCGACAGCCGTATGACTAGGCATACCCTCTGTGCCATTGCCATGGACCGCAGCCACTGCTGTACTGCTGGGCAGACGTTTGCAGTGTAGGTGTGCACCCTCGGTGGCTTGACCGCAGCTGCTACTAAGATAGCCTCTATGCAGGCTGCAACTGCCAGCTGTTACACTGGCCACCAAGCCAGGTTGATTGCCACAGGATGTGGTGTGCTATACTCTTCAGAGCGCAGTTCTCCGAGAGCCTCCTGCGAGTGCTGGTGTTGCTGGTGCTACTGCCAAGGGATCATCTGCAGGCGGTGGAGCCGTCTGTGCTGCTGCTGGCAGTCGTGGGTGAGGAGAATGTGTAGTTGCAGTTGCTGCTGGTGCTGCTCAGGGTGCTGTCACTGCCGCCCGCACGACTGCTGCTGCTGAATGTAGTGGAGGTGCTGGTGGTGGGATAGTGAGACGAACTGGCCTGGGAAGCTTTGCTGCTGCTGCTCTTGGGGGTGGTGACCCAGCAAATGGCCACAGGTGTTACAATTGGGGGCCTGGTGCTGCTGCCTGTGCTGTGATCTGCTGTTTCTGTTGGTTGCATCACAGTAGTGGCAGTGGCATTGTACCCTGGAGAAAGTGCATTGGGTGGTAGTGGTGGCGGTACTGGTGGCGGAATGGGTTGGATTGCCACTGCTGCTGCTGCTGTCGTGATCACTAGTAAGAGTAGGTTCTGCTATGTTTGAGCCACCAGAGTCATCGGCAGGTGACTGCTTTCGAACCAGCACTCAAACTCCCATGCTGCCTCTTTCTGTTGCAGCAGATGTTCCGAGTTGACTGTCACTTTGGTTGTGCAGGTGCTTTTGATTCAACATCCGTCTGCCACTGTCATATTCTACGCCGCCAAACCGTCAAAGGGCATAGAAGACTGGTTTGCAGCACATCAGTGTTGCTGACAATGCAACTACTGATGTTTCTGCCCCTGCTACTGCATCTAGCCACCAATGTAGTGGTGAGGTTAGTCAACATCCTGGTTTAGTGCTGATACTGTTGCTACCATTGTTGACATATACTCTCCAACTGCTGGCAGCGTAAGCGCCTACAGCAGCAACTGTGATCGCTGTCATGCTGCGAAGCTGGAGAGCATTGACAAAACAGTGTACAGACTATGAGCTGAGCGCAGTGGGCACAAATATGTCAGAGACATTGTCCTGCCATGACATATTGTGGCTTCAAGAAGTTCTTTTCAATCGCTGGCATCTGTCAGTGTTGGTGGTGTTGGAGGGAGGTGCTGGGGTGAAGGGCTGCAGCCACACTGTGTTTGGCATGCTTAAGCGATGTTAGCACGGTTGAGGAAGCTATACTATAGAATCGTGTGGGGCCCACAGCCCCACCTTGTGTCACACGGTGTCCATCCAGTGGCTTCCATGAGCTATCAGTCTGGCTTCCACCCGGGCCATAAGTCTGGGACCATCATATGTGCAGGGAGTGAAGCACTGCAGCTATGATAGGGGCCACCATGGCAGTGACTGCCTTTGACCGTGATTGTCATAAGCAGCTTGTGCTCTGTGCTGTGACTAGTGAGCTGCTTGTTGGCTGATCTTCCCTTCAACATCATTTGTATAACTTCTGACATGACAGGACTGGCATCAGCACATAATGTTTGTATGCACTATGCTTCTGCTCCTGTGCACGGAAGGTCGGCATAAAATTTCTGTTGCAAGTACAACACCAGTGTCATGGTAAACCCTGCTGATCTATCCTGACACTCAGGAGCATCTGCAGATACACCTTTATCCCAAACAGGTGACTCATTGGGCATACAGCTTCATCTGTGATGCATACATGGGTTGGTCCTTGCATGTCAGTGTATACGTGAATCCATGAGGATGTGTGGATGTGAACTGCCCTTCTGATTAGGAATGCCGCTGGAGCTGCACGAGTAGAGATGTTGCTGCGGATTATGAACCAACCAAGTTGAACGCAATTGCACTTGTGTGGTGTGCAATACGCGCACGTTGTGATCTCTCAGACATCGCATAGCAGAACTGCTGGCGTTGAAGCGGGCCGCCTGCTTCGGCAACCAGACGTATGTCAGGCAGCACCTCTGCAAGCTTGGGTTGTGCCAGTGCCTGTTCAGCAGATGGTGAACAGCGCCCTCAAACCTCCTAAGGAGACAATCGGAGCTCTCCGGTCGACACGCCCATGGCCTGCAACACCGCTGGTCACCCTACCTGCATTCTGCACTGCATATCAGTACCGACATTTGACGGCGCCAGGCTGTTGTAGCTAGTACTACCGATGATGCTCTTCTATCCTGGTCTGACACTGGTGCATGTTGCTTGGGAATGCCTGTCAACTCGACTCAGCAACTTGCGCTATCTCAGCTTTCACCGCTGCTACTCCAGGACCTGCTGCTGCTGGTGCTCTGCAGTTGTATTCAGCGTTTCGGCTGACAATACTCTGCACCCCATATCATATTTGAATAGTGCTGTGCAAGCCTTGCACAAGAGGCTCCGTAACTTACCGGGTGATGCGACAGGACTCTCGCATCAGACCAGCAGCGGTCACAATAACCAGTGTTGTGGCAACCCCTGGCCCAATGATGGTCAGCATGTCACTGCCTTGCTGTAGCTCATGACTACCTGACGACTACCAGTCGTAGTATGGTTCTATTGAGACCTTCACCAGCTCTAAGCCAGGTGGCAGAAAGCAACAGAGCAGCAAAAGCTGGCTTATGTAGCCGACGTGGCCTGTATGGAGCATCATGTGGAGCTACAACAAGTTACAGATGTTACAGGCAAAGCTTGTTGCACAGATAAGACGCCGAGTAATATCAGCTGCAGCTCAGCAATGGCTGCTGATGGTGATGCCATCAGTGTCGCCTGGTGGAACCCTCATAGTGTCATCGATGATTATAAAGTGGATATCTGGGAGCAGGTACATGGGGTTGTGAGGATTCCTAGCTCTTTTTTCTCAGCAAGTACCAAACATTACATGCAACGTCCAGACCGCAGATGATCCAAATGTCCTCCCAAATCTTCTAAATAAGGAGTTTCTGATTTTGTGGTCAAGGGCTAACGGTGTCGAAACTGCCTGGACAGGCAACACAGATCTGTTCAACCCCTTTTAGATGACGTTGCACCTTGCATCATGATATCTGCAACAACAGGGGCCAACATTTCCAAACAACTGTACTTCGCCCTCCTGTTGGCGAACGCCGCGCGCGCCCGCACTGCCTTCATGCCACTCGAGCACGACAAATGCATGATCAGCCAAGTCCCGTGATGTAACTTTGCTTTTCCAACCGGTATAATCACTCTGTTTGCTGTTCGGCGTTGCGTGATGCAGCTCGAGCTTTTTTCGCTTCTACGCTGAAAGCCCCCTATCCTCGACAACCCGCGGATCCGCGGATCCGCGCCCCGATATCCGCGGAGGTGCCAGATCTTGTTGTGCGGTGCTTTCAACAACAGATTTGGCTGCCATAGACACCGTTTAATGCTGACTTGCATTGCAACTTTTCCAGGGGCGGCCTGGTCGACGCAAAGTTCTCATCGTTACTTCGTCCAAACGCAGATATGTGCGCATCGCTGTGAAGCGTTTTTGAACACGCCTGCAAACCAATTGCAAGTTTTGGACCTCAGCGCTTGTTTTGCGCTCTTCCTTGATAGCGGAGGACTGCTATCGCTGTCTGCTGCAACATGTCTCTGCCTAATGGATTACTAATAGTACTCTACTGTGCGTAAACATGCTTTCGAGGCCTACCTGTTTATTTTGTTTGTTGAACGGACTGAGTGGTATTCCTGTAGATTGATAGATTACATGACTGGCCAAGGCCCACTCGTGGGTGAACAATGCACACCAACCATACAGGTTGTAGTGTGTGTCAGTCGTTGACGCAAAACACACGCGAAAACTGTCTGTACGCTACAAGCTTCTAACAGAATAAACAGTCTGCGAACTGAGCAGTATTGCTGTGTTCACGGTGTTAGCTGCTTCAGAGCAGCATTATAGCTGGTAAATAACTGCGTTACCTTGCAGTAAGCCTTACGCGGCGTTGGTGGTGCACTATCAAGAGCAGCCTGACGTTGTGTACCAGTCCACACAGCTCACCTTTCAACCGCCTTGGTAAGCCTCAAGATGGTGTAATAACCATCATGCAGTTGGTTGTACATGTTCATTGCCTTCACGACACAGTTATATCACATGGTCTACTGTAGGGATTGACAAGACGTCGGTAAACCGCGCCATGACCAATCTCTTCCTCAAATTCACGCGGGCGCCTCATGTATAGGGGCTTGGCGTATATTCCTTCATTCATTCGTATGCATCCACACGGTCTTCCACAACACAAAGAACAAGCAGCAGGTGCTTTATCCCTGAGCCGCCGGCGAGAAGGCACTGAAGAATAACAATTGCAAGCACCTCTCCACAAGCATGACCAGAGGTTGTGTCTCAGCGCAAACAGTGGGGACGAGCTGCTGATGTTCTTGGTACTACCAGTGATTTGCTATTTACGAAAAAAAGACTGCAATATGACCCTTCAGCATCAACTCGGCAACAAACATCAGCTGAAGACACAAAAAGTCCATGTGATTCAGAGCTCTGAGGTACTGGTCTGTGCTCTGCCACATGTGTTGTCATGCACCTCTGCACCAAGACCAATTAGTGCCAGTGATACCTTGTTTCAATGTAGGTACTGACCCGTCGATGCACTGATGTTGCACACTACATCACATAGCTGATGTAAAACAGCTCCAAGTTGAGGAGCTGCTAGAGATGGAACTCTTGTATCTGCGGAAAGCTGATGCTGCGACAGGCCTGTGTGGCGCGGTGTGACTGGTGAACACCTGAATCAGGGTTCCGGTTGTGCTTGACCAGGTTTGAGCTTGCTGTCACAAACAATAGACACAACTTAAAGCGGTTCACAAGTTGGAATAGATACCTGATTAGGCTGTTGCTGCTGTTCTCGCCGATGCTCATTGTTCCATGACCATTGTATGACTTCAGCGGCCAAGTTGGCAGGTGTCTCATGTACTAACAGCAGATTCTGACATGCCTCACAAGTGTAGCGGAGATGCAATCTGTCAGCAAATTCATCTGATGCAGCGCATAGTGTGTATCAAATACATGTACTAGTGCCAGTATACCATCACCAAGGCATGTTTAAGAGTTTCATCAATGCAGAATTGATACGTTGTGTTGTCACTAACAGTGATGCATGCTGGTATAATACTAGTAGTAAATATAGTAATAATTACTGCATGGTGAGAAAGTTCACTCACAGGTTGAAGCAGCGAGGTTACCCTGCTGCATTTATTGACCGCATTGCTTGTCGCATCAGATATTCTGATCGGCAGCAGTATCTGACTAGGTGCAGTAGCAAACATACTGAAGTTGGTCAGTCTGTCTTGGTGATGCCTTATGCTCACTTGGTTCCACAGCTCCAGATACCCCTGTTGTTGCGGAAGCAGTATGAGAAGGGTGGTGAAGACTTGCATGCCATTATGCCGCAAAGGCCGATTGTTGCTTACACAAAAAGCAGAAACTTGGGTTCACTGTTGCTCAAGGCCAGTCACTGACTGGCCGTTTTAGGGTGGGACAGCTGGCTCTTGCAGTCAGCTAATCTCACCCTCAGCATTGTCACATGCCCAACAGCACAGTTGCTTGTACATGTGTATGTATGCATTCATGTATCCATGTTGTGCATGATCTCAAGCCAGGGTGAGATCAGCTGACTGCAAGAGCCAGCTGTCCCACCCTAAAACCTGTGTTGAGACCTGCCCTGTT
>JARWLF010000925.1:0-12192 GCA_029853055.1 Scenedesmus sp. KT-U | reverse complement strand
CATCACACACTACACTTGATCTACTTCTAGATGGGTGAGACTTATCCAGATCGGTAAAGGGGGCCGCAGCAAACCATCGGTCATAAGTACTCCAGATCACACTACTCGACTGCTTCAAGTGCATTGCTAGTGGCTGCTATGTCTTGGAGTGTGTAGGGTCTGCATCCTCAAAAGCTGCGACCACATAATGCCAGTGGCTTGGGGATGCTGCATTGCGAGCAGAGTTTGTTGAACCAGCCAGGCCAGGCCAGGACAGTGGCATGCTACGTAGCATGGTCGACCTGGTTATTGCTGCACAGATAAGGCACCTTGTGAGGAGCAATGTCAGTGCCACCGGCAATGAACAGTGCTGTGTGGGCCCGGGCTTCGACTGCAACTGCAGCTTTCAGCATCGCCAGATGCGTGTGCGCTTGGGCTTATTGGCCAGTTATAATTCGGCTCGTGCGGATGGTAGGGATCCCTGGAGCCGAGTATAAGGGCGACACAGCCCACCATCGGTGGTGGGACAGGCTGGTGGTTCCTGCCGCGGACACCGTACGGCGCGATGATCATGACCGTGCTGTGCTGGCTTTGCAGGCGGCCGATCGCCAGAGGCAACAGCAAAACTTTCGTGGTACAGCATATCGTGGCATGGCAGCCTTTCGTGTAGGCAACAAGTACCATCAGGATGTTGAAAAATAAAGTAACTCGGTGCTTTAAGCTTCACGCCTGGCCCGTAGGTAAAGCTCGCGTTCTTAAGCTTACCTCAAGTTTGAAACAATTTATTATGGCAAGCACAGGTTTTGCGGCTGCTGCCAGCAGCCTGCTGGTAGCAGGTCAGCCGCGAAAGCTTGCGCTGCACTGTCTCGCTCCTGGTTCCGTTGTGAGCGTACATGTGCTGCTCTGCAAAGAAGCATATCAAATTTGCTCAACGCGTGTGCTTGAGACCATACAAGCCCTCACCGAACATAATGCTCTGTCGGTGCCGGATGTTCCGTTCCCGCCGGGCTGGGCGGTACCCGGGTGCCCGAGCACATGGCATCAGGTCTCACGAAATACGGCATTGGGTGCGAGCCAGACCTCCGGCCAAAACAGCCAAGCACCTGCCTCATAGTGCGTACTGTATACAGTGCTGCATGCCCAGCAACATGTTTATACATCTGCCAGATGCAGTGCATTTCTAGATCGGGTCGGACGGGGGAATGACTTTGCCACTGCTGGGCAGACTTCACAGCAGGCCTGCTTGCAGGCCCTGTTACTGCAAGTCTGCCAGCTGGTCGAAAACTTTCCTGACTAGTAGTCACTGCATCAAACTCAAGTTGCCAGGACACTCAATCCCTGGCCAGTGATTTGCTGCCCATGCTAGCTGGCACGCACCCCACCACTGTCTGTTTGCATCCGTACATTGCCAGGTTACCCAAGCTTGGGTAGTTTGATGCTATGCGCCATTCGGCCAATAACCTTGCTTGGCTGGGTACGGCATATGCGTCAGCACGCACATCAACAGCAGCATCACTGCATATGCAATCACGTCTATGAAGGATCTCTTGGTTTACGGTGCAATTGGCAACCAACGACATTGCTACTGAGGTCACACATCATAAGTATGCCAGCCCTGTTGCAACAGACATGTGAACAGGAAGCCTGCTGTTTGGCTGTACTCAACAGCCAACAGTACAGCCACTGCCTTGTGGCAGAGCAAGGTCATGAGCCAACCAAACTAGAAATATCAGCAAACAATCTGATAAACTTCAAACAGGCAAACACAGCTGATGCAGTCCCTGCTGTTCCATCTCTTGACCAGCCATGCAGCTGCTCAACTTTCCAGTGTGCTCAAAGAAACATGCTCTGTACACCATGCGGTGCATAAGCATAAGCAGCAAAGCCATGACCATTGGTACTGGAAGTGCAACACTCAGAGCAACACACCTTACACTATTCTCCGCCACATGTCATGCTGTATAAATTCAACTTGCTGTCACAAAGCTTTTCTTGCAGGACCAGCTTCTACATGACCCGTCACAGGAAACAGACTGATTACTGTACTGTGTTAGCAGAGTCCGTGACTACCTGCTGCATACCTTCCCGCCAACACTCCCAGCTGTACAAATGTTGTAATCAGCTGCACGCTGTTTGAATCTCAATTGGCAGCCGATGCAAACACGCTGTTGAATGTGGCAAAGACCGCTTAGCTGAACTCAATAAAGTGCTTATGCTACTACTGGCACTTTAGCACCGCACATCTTCTCTACTGCATCTACCACCTGAGCTGGCTGTACAATAGTGGCTGCCTCAAGCTCATAGGCATATGCTGTAGGGACATCCTGGCTGGACAACCGCATCACCTGTGACAACAGGAGTGTTTATTGCAGGGTCCTTGAGAAGCATTGTGTGTTTGTACAGTAGAATGGCTCGAACCTGCTCTTGTGTAACACAGCAATGAATGAACACTCATGACCACAAGAGGATCAAGCTGGGTAATACATGCAAGCACCAGTGGAACGGACACACCAAGAGACACAAGACTCAGGTAAACATGCTGTACACTGCTGACGCCATGAAGGAGCCTCAGGCTATTTCACTTGCTTGCTACATGACTGTCTTGTCTATCTCTATTGCAGCATATGCATTCATAGATGTATCTTCTAGCACGCACCTGGTGGTCCAACTCATCGAAGAGTGATTCATTGATGACTGCTGACAGTGATGCCCCAATACCTCCTGTCTTCATGCACTCCTCAACAATCAGAGCCTTGCGGGTCTTCCTGATGGACTTGCTGATGGTCTCCATGTCGAACGGCTTCAAGCTGATCAGGTCAACGACCTGGACGTCACACACAGGTAGACAGTTACATACAGAGATAGGAGATAAGAGATCAGAAACTACGGTTAAGTCTACTAACAACGGAGACAGTGTGAGCAGGACAGTGCTGGGCACAGTGCATGTTGATGCATGTTGTCATATCAAAGTGGCAATTAGTGAGCACGGCAGTGCATGACATGCCAGGTTCAGATGGTAGCCACAATGGTACGTGAGCCTCTGGGTGCTGGACGCATGAGCAGCTATATGCTGTCTTGTTTGATTGGTTTCTGTTCTTAGGACCACAAACAAGCCAGTCACCATTAATGCATCACATCATGCTACTTGAAACACTAGAACACATGCATCACTGGCTGTCGTACCTCTGGATTGTAGCCCTTCTTCTCCAGCTCAGCCACTGCCTGCATCACCACATACCTCATGCGGCTGTATGTGAAGATGGTCACATCAGTGCCCTCGCGTACCAACTGCAGCACAGACATGGAACAACACAGCAACAGAAGCAATTCGCAGAAGGCGGATTAGCATCCCTTGCCGTGCAGAACCCTCACACACAGAGTTTAGAAGTCTCAGTGCAAGCAGCACCTGTTTCTGCAGTTTGCTGCTACTTGCGCTACCTGGCTGGACTATTCTGATTGCAGCCTGTGTGACACAGCCCCGACCTAAAGCCTAGCGAGCAGGGCAGCAGCTGCCTATGCTCTTGCTTGCTGCACTAGGGGATAACATCTGTGCCGCACATACACCTATGAACAATTTTACGCTGACAAGTACTCTGAGACTATGCATTCTAGACAGTGTTGCAAGCAGTGACATCTTGTGCTGCTACTGATCTGGATTGGCAATATATGACTTCTTTGGGCTCAGTAAGCTCCAGTGTCAACTGTAGCTCACTCATGACGTGTCTCACCTCTGCCTTCTCCAGAGACTGGCAATAGTCACCATCGTAAGTCTCACCCTTGATGTTGTACAGCAGCACGTGCTCAAAGAAGATGATAGGGTTGTCGCTGCGGATGGCCTACAAGCACAATACAGCAAAGAAGCAACACAGCAAGATTCACATCTTAACTAATGCATTTCTGGCTGGCGCTGCATCTTAGTGGTCTACACTATTGTAGTCACTGCGTGAGCCACTTCAGGCGGCAAGGCACTGCAGATGCATGCCAGCAGAGCATCAGCTCCCAGGACAGGACCCTGGAACAGCTCTGTCATTGTCGTGCTCCTGCTCTGTCTTAGAACATGTGACTGCTGGCAAGGCCTTGGCCCCTGCAGGAGTTCGATAAATCATAACCAGAACTCCCCGTCAAGCACTCAATCCTACTCACCGACTTGAGCAATGCCTTGGCATTGGCCACTGTGCTGCAAGCTACCAGCTGCACTCCTGGAATAGACTGGAAGTATGACTCTAGACGCTGACTGTGCTCTGCGCCCAGCTGCCTGCCCACTCCTCCAGGCCCTCTAATGACCACTGGCACCTTGAACTGACCACCACTGGTGTAGTGTAACATGCCACAGTTGTTGGATATCTGTGGGAGGGAAAGATACAGAACAAGACAAGCAGCCGTGAGACCGAGAGAATATGGGGGTTCAGAATAACACTTGGTACAGTGGCAGTGTTCTTTCCCTGCGTGTCGCCTTGTCACCAGACACCTAGGCGCTGCTTGGTTTCAGAAAAGCATCAGGCGAAGTAATGACGAATGCTGTACCGACCTGGTTGAAGGCCAGCAGCAAGAAGCCCATGTTCATGCCCTCAACAATGGGTCGCAGGCCTGTCATGGCTGCACCAATGCCCATACCCATGAAGCCGTTTTCTGCGTGTGACATGCAGTAGTATGAGACAGTCAACACCAGACGCAGCATTCAGCAGCTGTGGGGGTGCAGCTTCTGCACAGAAGCATGTGCGGTCTGAGCGGGAGGCAACCTGATGTCAATCAGTACTGCAGCATACTCACAGGGCTCATGTCTGCATAGCAGCTACTGAAATGCAGACGATACCTGAACTCTGTCGACTGTTCAACAGTGTAAATGACACCGCTGTGCCTTACTAGGAGCTGAAGGCCACAAACGAAGGATGAAATTCAAGGCAAGCATCTGGTCGCAGGGCTATGTTGTACTGCTGCTGCTGTTTGCTCAAGCCTACCGCAGATGGGTGTGTCCAGCAGACGCATATCTCCATACTTCTTGTACAGTCCATACGTTACCTTATAGCTTCCACCGTAATGACCAACATCCTCACCTGCAGGCATACGGAGCTTGAGAGTGAGTCAATCGCTAGACTACAAACATACTGCTCTGGCTGTTGCACTTACCCATCACGCAAACAGATGCATCCCTCTCCATCTCCTCATCAGTTGCCTCTCGAAGAGCCTCCCACATCATGATTTCCTTCTTCTTGCCCGCGCAACATTTGCCTAGACGTTGCAGGAGAGGGCGTTATGAGTTGCTGCATCGCCCATTGAGGTGGATAGCTGCAGAGGTATTTCGTACCAGACTGCCTCTTGACTTGCACTCTTCCCAGCGGGTTAACGCGTGCGTTACATGCAGCCTTGCGTGCGATTGAGGTCTGCAGAGCCATTTTGAGCACTGGCCGACTGTCCTCTATGCAATGTGCTGCTGCAATTGTTGATATATAAAGGTACAGTGAGCGCAGTTGGTAAGCACTGGCGAGGATATCAAGGCAACTTGAAGAATTGGTTGCACTAGACCCGCGATGGTTGTTGTCACTCTCTAGCACTTGAAAGCCATCCGTTGCGCAAGACGAACAGGTTTCATATAGATTGAAAGGGCTTGTTACGCATAACTCGTGCAGCAAACAAGCAATGGCGCCTTCAACGCCGAACTCTCCCAAGGTTGATTCCTTTTGAAGGAGTTATCGCGTCCTTTCGAAGCTTTGATCATTGATTAGGGCAAAGTGTTGGAATCTCAAGGTGCTGGCCGGCGTTGCTGCGTTCAGTCTGCAAACAAAGTTGTTGCCTTGTACTGCCACCTGCTGTCCTGCAGTGCTGCTTTGCCTGTCGAGTGAAACAAGCTAGATGCGGTGCCAATGGGGGCTGGCACTCGCAGACCCTTGCTACTTCGTACAGTGGCCTGACCATTCAGCAGCACTGCAGCTAACAGTTGAAGGGTCTGCAAGCTGTTGCACATGGCGTCCTTTTGAAAGCAGGAGCAGCTCCATTTCTATTGGCAATAACATGTGCCAGCAGCTGAGAGTACTGCAGGAAGCCAGCAATTTCCCCCTCTAGGATGGATCATGCACCTGGCCGTTGCAAATCTGTTACATGGAATACATTATGCAGCTGCACTGAAGCAGGCTGCTGCATCATTTGCTGCTCCACGTCGACCATGCCACTCAACCTAGACACCAGCGTCACCTTGACACATACATGTACTTGACAAGCATAAGCATGCAACCGGGAGCACTCAACATACATGTCTGTAGTGGCTAACTTTGTATATGATGATCATCAAGCAGCTGCAGCTGCTGCTCCACCATGCCACTCAAGCCTAAATTCATCATGCAGCTTCAGATGCAGATCAGTGACAATGAGTGATGATCGCTCAGCATCATATGAAAGCTGATCAGCTGCCAGCTGCTGTTCGTTCACCAACACACTGAATCCTGAAGCATCTGCCAACCCCCCATTATGCATTGCTCCTGCATTGCTTGCACTAGTTGGTGCACTGTAATCAACATCTGCTGCTGCAGCTGCATCTGCAGATGGTCTCTGAACACCAAGCACTACAACATCTGAGACTTCAGGCCAACTGAGCTGGTCTGCAGATGCCGACAAGCCTCTAGTCCTGGGTCCTGCATCAGGTTGCGAGCCATCTAGATCCGCAACTGCTTCTGACTGTGAACTGGCTGCTGCACTCAGAGTTTCAAGGCCCTTTGGCCACACATTCTGTGTTGCGCAGTGCTTATGTTGTGCTGCAAGCAAGGGATCTGCTGTATCCAGCGCTAGCAATGCTGCTGGCATGCTCATCAGCCACCCATGTAAGCCAGACTGCATCGTCATGGACGAAAACAGCACCAGCAGCCACTCATCCTGCTGTAAAGGCGGTATCAGGAGCGTCTCTCCTTCATCAAGATACAACATCCCGCAACCAAGCTGAACCCCGGCACGAAGTGTCCCATTGGGGTGAAGATACTGCTCCTGCTTGCCACTCCCATTGCTGCCTTGCCAATTGCTGCTATGACCACCTGCAGCAGATGTTGGTTGCTGGTGATCTAGAGCCACGAGCAGCTTAACGCTAGACTTCCTGACTTCACTCGTAGTGTAAGCTGGTTGCTGCAGCGGCACAATACTGCCGCCCCGTACATGTACTGCTGTATCTGCCAATGGTACATCCATGGTTGCTGCAGTAGGGCCTAGTATGTGTGTATAGGCCTGGTTCCAGATGTTGTACCAAGAAGCATCTGGGAAGTAGGCCGAGAGCTGCGTGGTGTTTGGAGTTAGCACTGGACTGATGAGGATGCTGCTACCAAGCATCCACTGCTTGAAGATGTCCCTGATAGATGACACACACACGACAGCATCAACAGGCTGAATAAGGCCCCACAACACCGTTCTAGATCAAGCAATCTCTGCATGAGTTAGGATCGCTGTATGCATACGGCATACAGGCAGCTGGAGCATACCATGCACACATGGGGGAAAGCTTTAGATGCCAACTTGCTTTCATTGCAGCCGCGTCTTTGCAGCTTACCTAGCCTGTGAATCTTCAGGGAAGGCAAAGAACAGAGGTCTGGCAACCGTGCCCCCATCAACATGTGCCTGTGACAGCCATGACAGCAGCAGCAAGTATATAATACCAGAGTGTACAGCTCAAGCAGATCATTGCAGAGCTCCTGATATGACACCAACAGCTTTTCTACGGTCATGCAGGTTGCAGCACTTCTCTCATGCCCTCAGTTGCACAACAAACAGAGAGCAGAGCGTGCAGTCACACTGCTGACCTTCAGGTCAGGGCCAGTCGGACATACACGCATGCTGCGGGCCTGCGTGTGTGTCTGTATCTCAGCTCAGACAGCATTCGTGTAAGTTTCTGCTTGTGCCTACTGTCACCTGACACCTCTGATGACTTGGACAGTACTGATGTTCTGTTGACATATACAGGTCGTCACATACCTTATAGAAGCAGGTGTAAAGGTAGGGCAGCAAGCTGTATCTCATACTCAGGGCTCGTCTAGCCACTTCTGCCACAGTTGACCAGAGGTACAGCTCCTGAGGACTGCTGTTGATGCTGTTGTGGTTACGGCTGAACGTGTAGAAGGCACCAGCCTGAATCCATCTGCAGTAGCATGTACATACCATCCAGCCTGAAACTTGAACAGCAACCACGGGATACTGTTTGATCGCAGAATCTGGTCATGATGGGCAGATCATGCTGCTGTAGATGTCTGAAACCACTAGTGACTCACTTATAGTGTATGTCACCACTCTAACAGGACCTGTTGGTATCATGTCCACAGCTCTTCAGAACGCTCACCGAGCACATAGTTCTTCTGTTGTGTTTCCCTGGAAGCCGCATATGTCAGAGCCAGCCAGGGGTATGCCCCAAATGTTGCTGTTCAACAGCCCTGATATGCTATATAACAGGTCATCCCAGGTTGCAGCATTATCACCTGTCCAGTGAGCTGTGTGGTGACCAGAGCCAGGGAAGGTGGACCTGCACAATGTAGATTACCACAAATCCACCATTACACTTCGCAAGATACAAGTGCACGTATTTTGATGCCGCAGATGACACGGCAGCAATCGCAATGTACTTGCTGTGTAGTTGGCTGTACAAAGATCACGTCAGCGATTGCAGATGATACTGCAGGTCTGTCTATACACAACACCCAGCGCTTAGACAGCAGATATGTGAAGCTGCATATGCATCTTGCTGGGCTTTTTAACCATACCTGCTGAGTACAAAAGGTCTCTTTCCAGTGATCTGTTCCACAGCCGCTCTGGTTGCTGCTGCTTCTGACAGTCCATACAAGTTATGTGCATCATACTCCAGCTCACCATTCAAATGCCGAGCGCTGACTGGTAGGGTTCTAGAACCCAAGTGTAGATGCCCCTGGATGTTGTTGATGGCGTAAGGAGGGTACGCCAGGGTGTCTGTTGCTGCGGGGGGTCTGCAGTCTAGCAAGCAGTTTGCTGATGATGCTGATGTGGCGACATGCTGCTGAGTTGGTGGTGCTATGGGTTTGTCACCAGAATCGCTTGACCAGTGGCCTGCTGTTACTGCAAGGTTTCACAAACACAGGCTGGTAAAGCCATAACATGATGGTTCGCTGGTAGGGTAGTCGATCCAGCACTACAGTCTTCGATTGTACCCACAAAGCTGATAACCAAGGCAATAGCTGCAGCTGTCAGCACAAATTCACAGTATAATGAGCATGATCTGTCGTAGGTGGAGTTAGTCGAGTGCTGCTGCTGAGTTATGTGTCTGTGTGAACACATGTACATTCCCAATATGACATGCATGGCCCTAGCTGCGCCACTGCTTGTACGACGCCAGGCCCACGGCACTCACCCCTGTGCAGCATTTGCCTCATCTGGATCGTGGCTCTTGTAGCTGCTTTCAGCAGCCAACTACCACTGCTTGACCAAGCACTCAGATCAGCATCCCCATCACCCAACACAGAGCTGCTATCATCATGCGCTGATGAGCTGCTGCTGTTGGTCGTGAGACTTGAGGCTTTTTGAGTGTCTACAGATGATCCTTCCTTTTGCTCTTCTGGTGGCTGCAGTTCACACACCTCGCCATCACAGAAGTTACTGGCTTCGTTCATGTCTATCCATATGCCGTCATATGGCACCTGTGTAACAGTGGACAGCGATACAGTAGTTCAAAGTTCATGTGACTGTACCCACAGAGTAGAACCAAGCGTTATGCACAACAGGTCTGCCAGTGTGAGTACCTACCATGTTGCTGAGACTCGAATACCTCAATCACAACACCACAAGATGGCATGATAGACAGGACTATACACATCTGGGCTGCCAGGATGCCATAAGTTGTACTACCTGTGACTGGCTTCAATTAATCTGGCCATGCAGAATCCCACACTGTTCATGCTCATCACTTAACTAACAAGTGTCCTTGACTCTGCAAGCCCTGCTCTTTCTTTTATGCTGTCCGCTGCACCTTAAGCTGGCACGTGTGTATTGTACAGCATACTAGCTAGTGTTCCTGTTGATTTACCTTGTCCCACATCTGCTGCAGCTGCTGCTTCCACCACTTCCAGGTTCTGTTGACTGACAGGAAGTCAGGGTAGTGAGTGGCACCTGGCCACACCTGTGGGATGGGAGCATGAGGAGATATTATGAGCGTCACCACGTTGGTGGGCGTGGTAGCACAGCCTTCAAGCATCAGTCAACCCAGCTTCTAGCATAGCATCTTGCAGCACATGTCCTCTGCATACCACTGACTAGGGTTCAGAGCAGGGTCTACCCCCTACCTGACCAAGATAGGGTGCCCCAGTTATGTCTTTGATAAAGACATCTTGTTCCATGCCAGAGTTGAAGGCCGGGTCATCAGGGGCGTGGGGAATACCACAATCAGTGATAGGGACCCAGCGCTGACCTTGAGTATGAAGCCTGCATGCAAACACATGACAACCTGTTTGATACGGAAACAATCTGCTGAAGTATGGCAGTTCAGCAAGGAACCACATGTATTCAATTGATTCAATCAGCGAGCAAATGAGCTCAAATCAATGTAGCAGTATACTTGGCCTGGGAAAGTGTCATTGAGCCCTACCTATCCACAAAGGCCCTGAGGTCTCTCTGATCAAACCTGTCTGGGTCAAATGTGAAGTCCCTGTATCTGTCCATGTAGTCAATGTCAGCCCACATCACCTCCAAGGGGATGTTGGCTGCTTTGTAACCTGCTACTACCAGCTTTACATCTGTCAAGGTCCTGTAGCCCCATCTGCAGGATAAAATAATGACACATCTGGCATGTAGGATGCCGGAAATGTATGTCATGTAACACAGCCTGATCCCTACAACATACAGGCTTACATAACGGTGACCATCTCATCTGTCCAATGTTGTCTGCTGATATGGATCAGCATCATGTGGTTTACAACACACTGGGTACAGCGGTTGCTTTTGCTTGATGACTGACCGACTTTGATGGAAACCCAGTGCCCACAAAGGAGGCATGGCTGGTTTGCCGATCACTTCTTGATACTGCTGTATGACAGACTCGGGTGTGGGACCCAGGAAGAAGTAAAAGTCTAGAACACCACCTATGACCCTGCAGCAGCCGCACCAGCAACATAGACACCCATCAATCAGACGAGGCAGCAACCTGTTACTGTCAGGGATACCAATAGAGTGAAACGCTGCTTGGAAACAGCAGTATGTACCCAGATCAGATGCAATGCCAGAGGCGATAGGAGCCTTCCAGAGGCTATGGTGCTCTGGATCTCTAAGCAACAACAAAGAGCTGTGCACCAACCTGTATGTGATGCTGGTCTCTTGCAGTTGAACATCCATGCCATTGCTGTTGAGCAGGAAAACTCCAGAAGCAGCCCCATCTGCAAGTGCATGCAGCCATACTACTTTCATAGCACAGTGAGGGATTGTACTTCCCGGCAGAGGTTGCATTCCTCGGCAGATTGGGCCTCAAATAGCTAAAAATGTCCTCGCTTAGCTTATATTTGTTACACAGAGGAGCCAGCGGCTCACTTTTAGCCTATGCTACAGGGTAACGCCAACCCTGATCACTCCTGACCCCATTGGTGCCACCTTGTGCAAACAACCGCCACAATGCAAGCACAACACTGAGCCTATGCCAAGCAACATATGCATGACAGGGCGAGCATAGGCACCGTTGGTGGTTGGATTCTCGTCAGGCCAGGAACCTGACCATGAGGCCCAGCATACACATGCGCTTTACTTTATGTGAAGTTACAGGGCGTCACAGGCCGAGGCCTACAACCGTTCAAGCACTGCAGGCGGCAGTACCTAGCAATACCACAGTACACTTTGTCAAAGCATACCGATAACATCACTCCCCTCCAACACAAAGACCTGCAGACGGTGTCAGAGCGCACACAGACATCAGCGCTCGGTTGATTGACTGATGTCTGTTACACAGGGGGGTCAGCCCAAATGACCCACTTTAGCTGCGCTCACAGGGTATCCACACCAGCCCTGATTACTCATAGCCAGGCACACCACGCACCCCATTGGTCCTCACCAAGCACAGCACAACTGACACTGAGCCTATGCCAAGCAACGTGCGCATGACAGGGCGAGCATAGGCGCCGGTAAGAATGGGCGGTTGGCTTCTCATTAGGCCAGCATAAGCTGACCAGGAGGCCCAGCATACACACAAGCTCTCTGCCTAGACCAGTGCCAGAGTGCCAAAAGACCTGCCCGAGCGGG
>JARWLF010000924.1:0-19115 GCA_029853055.1 Scenedesmus sp. KT-U | reverse complement strand
ACAACACCCGCGGATCTGTGAGAGTGTTGGGGATGGTCCGACCGTTTTATGGCCTGACTGTTTCACAGGACCAGTACTCAGAAGGCTTCTCAGCGTGTTACTCAACGACTCGTGCAGTACTGGAAGCGGATAGAGGAGCATATGGGACATGTACCTAGGTTGAATACGACTGTATGACTACTAATACATTGTGGTCATAAGGCTGGTTATATACAGATAACCAGTAGGGCGGGAATAGGCTTGCTGGCAATCGGTCCTACGCATGCTTGAACCGGGTTGCGCTGAGGATCTGGAATATAAAGCTGTTTTGGGATCAATGCACCGGGGGCATGGTTCTGGCTGTTTCCTTGTCCAAACACAAGTGCAGGGCCCTCCGCTTGTACGTTGCCTAATCCACTTTGCAATAAGATTCGAGTGAATATAACCTTTCATCAGTTTGCATACGCTTGTCACAGGCGGCAAAAGCTGGCAAAATAGCGCTTGCGAACACGTTCATCGGGGCGCGCTTGCTATTGCAGACCTGCCTCGGTCACCTTGGGGCAACAACAGTTCCTTCTACTAGTCATACTCTGTTGTTGAAGTCAAACAGCTGCAGGGCCAGTATGGCCTCTGCTCAGCGCCTGGCTTGGGGCACAGAAGTCAAAGGCATGACTGCAGCAGTGCGGCCCTGCAACCTCCGAAACACAGCTCCCATGTCGACCCGAGCTCCACAGTTTGTACAGTCCAACAACTTCCAAGCACATTGCAGAATCGCACGGGCGCAGTACAGTACATCGTCCACAAATGCTGCAGCTGGGCAGGCACAACAGCTGACGTCACAGCAGTCTGGTTACATGTACCATGAGCACCTCTTCTGGCACTGCCCCGGACCTTGGGGCAACTATAAGGAGTACGTACAGCCGATGGCTTACCCAGAGCAAGCAGAGACAAAGCGCAGGCTGCACAACCTGGTCAACGCAAGTGGACTGCTTGATGAACTCAAGCTGGTCAAACCTCGCCAAGCAACATACGAAGAGCTCTGCAGGTAAGATCACCATCCGCTGATTAGTCCCCACAACATGGTATCCAAAGGGGTTCCAGTCAGGTTCAACCCATGCATGCAGACTATAATCTGTTCGCAGTTTACCTGCACCGCCAGCTTCAGTCTGCAGCATTGGTACTTGTTCTGCAGCCCACTCAGGCTGCTACAGGGTTCATTATCCATACATTGACTGATATATGGCACTCTGTAGTAACACATGTTGCTCAGCGAATGTTGCTGTCTGCAGGGCACACAACCCAAGCTATGTAGCATCAGTGCAGGAGATGAGTGCTGATGACAGCAGGAATGTGCACAGAGTTGGGGATGAGACGGCCTTCATGCCTGGCGCGTATGACATTGCAGCGTTAGCAGCAGGGGGTGCCATAGAAGCAACCAAAGCAGTCCTGCAGGGGACCATAGCGAATGCCTACGCACTCACAAGGTGGGTTCTGCAGGTATGCTCTCACCCCACTGACTTGAATTGCTGCAAGAACCAGCCTTCCATGTGATGCTTGTTGCACTGACATCTGGACTGCAGCACTTGACCCAGCTACAGTCCAAAGTTAGCAACTACCTGTCTCAGTGACTCACAGTGCCGTAGATCAGTATGCTGTTGTCTCATTGAGCCTTGGAAGAAGCTCACAAGCTGTGAGCGCCTCTTCAGATCAATACCATGTGGTATCGTAGGCCGCCTGGTCATCATGCAACATCAGACATGGGTGGTGGGTACTGCATCTTCAACAATGTGGCAGTTGCAGCCCTGCATGCACTAAGAGAGCATCAGCTGGACAGGGTCGCTATCATCGACTTTGGTGAGTGCCAACTGTGAACTAGAGACCGGGGGCTTCTTGCAGGAAGAGTTTGTCATACAACCCAGCTGTAGCAACAAGAAACTTGCTGCATGGCAATGGCCTGCCACACAATACATGCAAGGGGTTCAGCCATGCTATTGCAGCTGGCCCATGCCACTTTGTGCCGTACAAGCGCGTATGTGCATTTGCACTTTACATTGGTCTGTCTCCATATCCTTTTTGCAGATGTGCATCATGGCAATGGCACTCAAGACATCTTTGAAGAAGACAAGCGTGTGCTGTTCATCAGTGTTCATCAAGCAGGCAACTACCCTCTGTACTCAGGTACTAGGCCTCTGCAACCTGGTGTCAGCTGCATGCAGTTAGTAGTTGTGCTGGGCTACAACTACTCTGTATGCTGTGCCTGCGACCATGGTTGCTCACTGCTATAGTACACATTTAGATGGTGTTGACAGACAAAGCTTGATGAACCTGCTTGGCAAGAGCGTTGCTCTATTGTTATGTTGAGAGTCTGCTTTGTATGTTGTGCATCTTCCAGGCGCAGTGACAGATGTTGGCAAGGGTAGTGGTGTTGGCACCACCCTGAACATTCCCCTTCCCCCTGGATCTGGTAGTGGAGCTTACAGGGCGGTGTTTGACAGAGTGGTGGGGCCAGCACTGAATCTGTACAAACCACAACTCATCCTGGTGTCTGCAGGTATGGTTGTGCATTGACATTGTAAATTGCTTGCCATATCGCACAAGAATGTGGCGGTGTCCAGCAGCAGGTTCGACAGACATGATGCAGATTGATGTTTGCTTTTGTGGCAGTGCAAGCTTGACTTAAGTCAACCTTGCTTTCACCTCCAAACTTGCTGTCAGTCCCATTCTGCTGGTGATGTTGCTCTTGATGCCATATGTAGGTTATGATGCAAGCTACATGGACCCGCTGGGTCACATGATGCTGGGCAGTGAGGACTACAGGTACTTCATGAAGGTCCTCAAGCAGCACGCAGGTGAACAGACTGAGCCATGTGGCTACATCTGGTAACAGCACCGTGCAACCAGCTTCGTCAGCTGCTGCTACTGGTGCTGGGAGACCATGAGTTTACTGTGGTACAGCAGTGTAGCTGGTATCAGTGCAGCTGCAGATGTACAGTGTCTTGTTGGGCAGCTGCCTAGCCATGTTGCATGCTTCCATCGTCTTATTGAAAGCAATACCACATGATCATCATAAAGAATATTACCTTCTTTTGCAGAGTCCAGTACCGAATGTCAGGGCCGGGTGGTGGCCTGTCATGAGGGTGGCTACAGTGACTTGTACGTGCCTTTCTGTGGCTTGGCTGTCATTGAGGAGCTGGCAGGCAAACGCACGCAGGTAGTGTTACGCTTTGACAAGCTGTTGCTTATTCTCAGGTTCAGGAGCTACTGCTGATGGTAGCGACTGTGGCAAGCGCTGTAGTGTGCTGTACATGTGCCTTTGATAATCAGTAAAATGTGGTATGATCCAGCAACACATGTACTGCTATTGCAGGTGATAGACCCGTATTGGGCAGATGTTTCCAATTTTGCATACCAAGAGCTGCAGCCGCATCAGAATGCAGTGATCAAAGCAGCGGAGAAGCAGCTGGAGTTGTTGAGGACTGCTGTGTCAAATGGCAAGGGGAGCAGCAGTAAACCTGCGGGTACCAAACATGAACGAGTGCTGCCGCAACCTGATGCTGCTGTTGGGTGTTAGGTCGTTGGTCTTGGGTATGACTTGAATGCGGTAAGGCAGGGCATGTGTCAGGTACCTAGCTGATGAGCAGCTGATCAGCAGCGCTCAGTATGGCTCTAGCAAACGGTTCCAGCAAATCCGCAAGCTGGGGTCAACTCATTGAAAATGCGATTGGTTAGGTTCAATACCAAATCTTTGTCCCATTTGGTTGGCAAACACGCATACGTGGTCCATGGAACGCGCGAGTGCTCGGCACTGTGCATGGTCACGCTGCCAACCCAGCAGTCCACGTATACGTGCTACCGGTGCAAGCCAAACACACAAACAGCTCAGTATGTGCTAAGAAGAGACCATGTACAACCTGATATGTCTGCTGCCATTCCGAAAGCCCCCTGAAGGTCGCTGCCACGGTGGGACCATTCTGGGGGTTGTTCTGGGAGTGGTGGGCGGGGAGCAGTATGGAGGCAAGGCCAGGCAGTTTCCAACAGAAAATACATGATCAATTTCTGTCATCACCTACGAGGCATGAATAACGGCCGGCGTCTTTGACTGACAGTAACAGCGAAACTGGCGAAAGTGCAAGGCTATGTCGGTATGAAGACCCGACAAGCGGGCTCGAAGGGGAAGATAAGCTGAGGGGCAGTAGCTGGTCGACACATACAGCTATAAGAGTCCTCTTCTCATCACTCCCTGATCATCCATTCCTCCCGCCTGTGAAGTGGCTTGTTTCACTTGCCTCGATCAGACGACGGTCTTCTTTGCGACAATCAACTTGGTCAACGATTTTTTGGTCTGACAAAGTTACGAGTTTGATCCATCCAGAGCCTTAGCTGGGCGCCCTTACTGGCTCAGTCTGGGTTGGACGACCCTCGTGGTGAGTAGGCTGTTTTTGAGGCTCCTATAGCATTGCTTCATATCCACTATCGTACTTTTATACTGTATCCTGTGGTTTACAGCCCAGTCTCCTTCCCAGCTTCCTGCGCCAGCAATGCAGAGCTTAGCCTGGCCGTAACCACTGCTATCGGGGCTCTTTATGTTCGGACTAGCTTGCAGATATATTTGTGCATTTTTATCATCAAATGTGTACCGGCTGCTCGGCTCCGAGAGCCTTGCTTTGTGCTTCGGCTTTCCCGAAGCAAGCCCTGGTTGCAGAATCTCATCAGCGCTTGTGCCAGCAAAGCGTTAGATTATAGCGCGTATAGCAGATTTTAAGGAGAGTGCTTGGCTTGCTCAAGCAGTGTTCCCGGCACGGCCCCATTGCCTTTACACCTGCTGCTGCTGCTGGTCGCAATGATGTCTGTATGCTGTTCAATTGCTGCGCAGGTTGGTCTCAAAGCAAGCAGTTTAGTTGTTTGGCCAAGGAACGTCATTCAGCTCTCGTACCCAGTGGCTCAGAGCTGATCAGCATTCTTGCTGCTCCACCAATGGAGCAGCACGGACAGAATGGTTACCCTGTTCCCAACTACCTCAACCCACAGGGCATGAACAGCAACGGCTCAGGTCGCAACAGTCGTAATCAGTGGCAATCGCATGATGGCTCCAGCATGGCCAGCATGCCATCCGGCCATGATCGCAGGCACACCTACTCTCACAGCGGCTCTATGGCTCCACCACCACCAGCAGCAGCAATGCACGTCGGCAGCTTCCCTGGAAATGCTCAAAACGGTTCTTTAAACTCCTACAACGGCATCCCCCAGCAGTCCTCAGCAAACTACCCCAACCGCTACCCTGCCCAAGGTAGCTTTGCGGACACCTCATCAGATGTCTCGGGTGCAAGGGACACTCGCACCCAGAGCACCTCTAGTAGTGTTAGTTATCCAGGAATAACAACAAGCGGCTACGGTCCCGGAATGGCCTACAACCCTCTGCCTCCCAACCAGTCTGCTAGCCCCTTGAACCCCAGCAACTGGGGCTCTATGAAGCAGGCCCCCTCTATGAGGCCCAACCCCCTGCAAGTTGGTGCAGATAAGATGGGACACAAGGTCATCTGGAACCCCCGTAGGCCACCAAACCCATTCAAGAAGAGCTTCAGCCCTGTGGCTGCCCTCATCTTCTTCTTGTTCATTGCATCAGCCGGTTACTACTTCTATGTTCGTGTCAGATATAGCTTGGATATGGGACCTCAGACTTGGTGAGTTGGTGCATGCAGTGCATTGTCTTTTCGCCGTCTCTCAGCTCTGCTGTTTGCAATATACAGCGCTCAATAGCTGTCCACCTGTACACTAGTGTGGATATCCACTTGGTGGAACGGAGGAGTGTTATTGACATGCTACTGACCTGCTGGCTTATCTGCCCTGCAGGTATGGTGTGTTGATCCTAGTGGTGGAGCTTATTGGTCTGTCATCTGTCATCCCGTATGGTATGTTGCTACCTTTCCAAACCCTCAGCAGTGGAAGCAAGGGTTTGCCGATTGATGATGGCAAGGTTATCCTGCCTCCTGAGAAGAGGTTTAAGGTGCACATCCTGGTCCCTTGCTACAAGGTGAGCACAGCGCATCCAGCTCAGCACTTGGCAGAGCTGACTTACAGGAACGATTGCAGTGATGCTCGGATGCCAGCAATGTCAAGTTTGGCACCTAAGTGTTGCTGCAATGCTGACAGTCATCCCAGCCATCCTGCTGAGGATGTTCAGAGCCTGCAGTAGCCCTGTCGAGCCCTCAGCACTCTGTTGCACCACTTAAGATTTGTGACTCTGAAAGTTATGTTTGTGCGTCCTACGTGGCTGCAGGAAGACCTGTCTGTGATCACCAACACCGTCACAGCTGCACTCGCTGCCGAGGTGCCTCCAGGAGTGCAGCGTACCGTGTACCTCTGCGATGATGGCAAGTCTGAGGAGAAGAAGGCTTTCATCGAGAGCTTAGGACCTGATGCCAAGTATGTCACTGGCCGTGTCCGCAAGCCTGGAGAGATCAATGGCAAGTCCGCGAACGTGAACAACTGCCTGCGCAACGTAATCTTCCCCGAGTATGAGGGCCGTCCTCAGGACATTCCTCTGCGCCACTGCATCGTCGTGTTCGACGCGGATATGGCTGCCCGCAAGAACTTCTTGCTGAAGGTACGGCAGCTACTGGTGTTGTGGCCGTGGTCGATAGCAGTTGACCATCTGTGTCTGCATGATGGAGCAGCTCCCTGCCACTTGACCTGTGTCTTCTTCCTGTTATGCATATACATGGCATCTTTGTTCTTGGCCGAGCACCGATGTCACTACTATTACTGCTGGCAGTTTGAGATGTAACATAACATCTGCTGTTGCTATCACCCGCAGATTCTTGAGGCCATGTGGGAAGATGATGTGTCGCTGTGCCTCACCCCCCAGGCCTTCAACAACATCAACCCCAACGCAGACATCTTTAACAACATCAACCAGCAGTTCTGGGAGTATGTCCTGTGCACAGGAACCAACTTCTGTCTTCGTGCACGCAGCCTTGCCATGGTAAGTGCCTCTAGCAAGTTGGAGATACATCTTGCCGTGCTCTCTGGTCAATATCATAGCAAGAAGCCTAGCCGAGTCTTCCATCTAACCAACCTGTCCTGCAACCTCTACTGCTGCATCATCCTGCAGGTTGGCTGGTTCCCAGAGTACACCATCACTGAGGACTACGCCTTGTCCATGGAGCTGAAGATGGCTGGCTTCAAGGGCAGATACCTCGCAGAGTATCTGGCAGTTGGAGAGGCACCTGACGAGATTCGAAATGTGTGCAGACAGCGTAGCAGGTGAGCTACTGGGCACGTTGCTGGTCTCTGTGCGTGAGCTCCAGCTATCCCTGCAATGTTCTTTCATTAATGCTGGACCTGATGCTTCCATGCGTCCTGTAAAGTTGTACACTGTGACAACATGACGTGTCATCTGCTGCTTGTCATGTGTTGTGCTTCAGGTGGACCAAGGGTCACATGCAGATCTTCTTCAGCAAGCGCTGCCCTCTCTTCCACCGCAAACTCAAGCTGGTCCACAAAATCCTCTACACCAACGGCACATGGGCCTACTTCTGCACCATCATCACCACACTCGTGTTCCTCTTTGTGCCCTTTAACTCGCTGGTGTTTGGCTACCACCCTGTGGCTTTCAGCTACGAGTTTGCGCTGGCTGCTACGTTGTATCTGCCGATGAACTTCCTGCTGATGAACTATGTCAGGCATCCCAGGCATTTGAAGGGACAGTGGTTGGCACAGATCAGCAACCATATCCTGACGTTCACGTACATGAAGGCTGTGTTCAACACTCTGCTGTAAGTGTATAGCTTCAGTGATGCTCCATGCACACTAGCAGTGCTGAGCTGTCACGTCTCGTACATGGTTCAAAGATAGCTGCAGACTGTTGAGCTGTTTGGGCAACAGACAACCAATGGCATGATACAAGGTTCCTGAAGTTGTTCTATGTTGCATCCTGCAGGTCTATCTTTGGGTTCAAGGCCAAGGCTGGCTTCAAGGCCACAGAGAAGCAGGGAGGCCCTATGGCTGCCCCAGTAGCAGCACTAAAGAAGCTGGGGAGCAACATTAAGAACACCATGCAGCGTAACACAAGGTAAGCTAGCCAGGAGCAACAATGACAGACGCAGAGATGAGTCTTACCCGTATGTCAGCAGGATGTAACTCAACCTTTTGGCGGTCTCAGTGCGCATCATTGCTCGGCCCCTTGCATCCCCTCGCGTCCTGGTTGTGCAGTCGCCTGTGACCATGCAGTGCCGTCGTAGTATTCTGCACATGCACACTGTAACAAGTCTATGTGTTTTTGTTGCCTGCAGCAATCTGCCAGTTACAGCCCCACTCGCTGCAGCTGCCCAACCCCCCCGCCCAGTACCAGTAGCTGCCAAAGTTGTGGTCGGCGCTGATGGAGTCCGCAAGGTGTTGCCCCCTCGCCCCCTGACACCTGCTGAGCAGATCCAACACAAAATCAAGCTGGAGCAGCAGCAGAAGAAGAAGCACAAGGAGAAGAGAGGCTGCTGGGTGTGGATCAATGCCAAGACACTTGAGGGTGCTCTGGACCCCCTGTGGCTGGCATTCAGTCTCTGTGTCAGCTTGGCTGCTGTGTCTGCGGGCATCTACACCATCGTGAGGAGTAACACGTTTGACTTTACGGTCAACAGCTGGAGGGACTTCCAACTGGTAAGCTAACACTTTTGGTATTTCAAACTCCTGTTCTCTTCACCTGCCCGTTGAGCATGCTAGGAAGTTCGTGAGTTGCCTCTTCAGCTGGCTCGTGACATACATGGCTGGTTATAGACAATCCTGCTGTCCGCAGGGACAAAGCAAACACTGGCAGTTTGATGTGGTAGCTGACATGATGTCTGTTCTGCTGTGGCTTTGCTATCACCAATTCTGCTGTTGCAGGTGTTCAGCTCTGGTCGTCTGGACGTCTACTTGCTGATTCCAATCCTGTGGGCGCTGTACAACTCCATCCCCTCCATTCTGTTCTTCGTCTACTTCTTCACAAAGGGCCGCATCCTGCAGGGCCTGTGCAGTGTCCTGCAAGCCTTTGGACTGGTCCTGTCTCTAGGTAAGTCAGCTAGGGTTGTAGTACACCTGTCTCGTGTTGTTCTGTGCATGCAGACTGATGTGCAGCTATGTTAGCAATGTCAGAGCTAGAGTAGGTAGTTACTCTCCTCATGCTCGCGAAAGCTTGGTGGGTGAAACTCTGGCGACATGGTTGATAGTGTCGCTCTATTCGCCCACAAGCAACAAGCTTGTACCAGAATGGTGGTGATTGGTATCTTGACTTGCAGTTTCTTGTGTCTAATTATTGGCGATCTAGCTGATGCAAGGTACACCTTTCTGAACAGTATATGTTGTGCCTGACAAGTACTTGTCCATGTTGGCAGCCAGTTACTACATGATGTTGTCATGTGTTGCTTGACAAGCTGCAGCATATCAGGTTCCTGTTTATTGTTTGTCTCTCCATAGTCTATCAGCTGTTAACCGCTCCTGCTCCCTCCTGTTCTGCTGTCTCTCTTTTTTCTTCTATGGTCCTCCTTGTTGCCCCTATCTCCCCGCTTCCCCTGCCTTTCCCCTTCTTTAATTGTGGTTGCACTTGGTCACACTCTCAATCCTCCCTGACCTGACCTAACTGTCAATCAATCGATTTGTACGGCACTTGAATTGGTCTCTGTGCTAATGGTTCTTTGGTTCCCCTCTACCCTCTGATCCCTCTTTTTTCTCTGGACCAACCCTACACCCACCCCCTCTCAACTCAAACCCATCCCCCTACTATGTCTTTGGTCAACTTCATTATGGATCTGTTTCTGGTGTCCTCAACTTCTGGTTGTTTCCCTCGCACGTTTCGCGCTCGTCTGGTTTCGAACCATCTCCTGCTCACTGTCTCCTTACAGCTGCTGTGGGTTGCCTGTGGCTGGGCATGTATGTGCCGTTCAAGGGCGATCCCTCACACGCTCCCATCAAGGATATCACCGCATCAATCAGCTCAGCACTTAGCAGGACTATGAGCAACATACCAAACATGCCGACACAGCCTTGATACAGGGTAGTTGAGCTGTAGATGGTCATGAACAGCCGTTGTTGTGATGTTTGAAGTGTAGGAAGATGTTGTTGCTGAAGGTGGTTGTGACTTATCACTGTTGTTCTGTGACAAAGTGGGCTTGTTTGACAGCGTAATTGTGCCTGCAGCAGAGGAGATAGATCGTGCTTGTGGTAGCTGCTGCTGTACAGAGAGTGTAGATAGACTGTTGTGGTTGTATCTGACGTTTTACAAGGTGATCATGCTGTTCGTATTCCGTCAACAAGCATTGACCGTTGAAACAAGCATGCTGACTGTGATGTAATTGACAGCGCTGACAGACTGATATGTTCTGAACGTCAGCACATGGTTGGAATAAAGACAACGTCTCGAATGATGGATGGAATGTCAGCACATTTTATTTCATTGCTTTTCACAAGCTTCTGTTTCGCAGTCTCTTGATAGTCAGGACTGCTGCATCTGATTTCAAGTTTTGGCTTTTGACTTATTTGATTTATATGATTATCTCTGCCTGCGTGTCTGCTTGTGACCTATTTTGAAACGCGGCGTGTAGTGTCCCTGTCTTGAGCTTGTGCGACTGTTACCAGCTTCCATCCTTAACCCTAACAAGCTTGTAGACTGAAAATGCTCAGCGCAACTTGACGTCTGTGTGACGATGACAGCAGTGGTCTTGCTGGTTGTCAGCCTTTGTCTTTGGTGCATGAGCAACACAACATGTGGCTGCGATATGCCATGTGGCTCGATAGCATGCATCGGAGTGTATGATGATGATCTTTGACAGTGTCGTTGTTTGATTGTGAGCAACACTCATTGGTAACACAGTGTCAATGTGATGAGTGTTGAGATGCACAAGCATCAACTTCTCCACTCTCAACTGTGACTATTTATTTGCAAGCGTCTTTCTCAAGTTAAACACGTCACTTGTCATCCATCGCAGTTTCTGTCATTATTCGTTCAGACATTCATCCATACCCTGTCTATCAACTTGGACTATTGTTGTCCGTCAGAGCACACTTGCTCTCGCAAGTAGCTCAAGCTCGTGCCAGGTTCACTGCGGTTCCACAATCTTCTAAGCTATCCTTCTGTGGCAGTAGCCAGTAGCCTTTGTCATGCATCTCCTCTGTCAGTCATAGGCTCTGCTGCTATCAACCAAACCCTCCCTACCTACTGCTATGTTGTCTTACTTGCAGCCGCCATCGCCTCAGTCTGGTTGATGGTCCCCAACGAGTATGACCTCAAGAACACTCTGCCCACAGTCACAGCTTTCGTCGACACAGCTCGCGCTGGTGACCTGCCATCGTACATCCAGAAGAACTACCCCTGGCTGCAGACACCTGCGGAGTTGCCCAGTGAGCAGCTGAGTGGTGGCTACTACATGAAGGGAAGCGACTACGTCAAGTATACCATGCCAATCGCTACAAGCATGACAATGCTGGCTTGGAGTCTGGTAAGGAGTATCTCCATGACCTTTAGTTTGAAACGTCAACTGTGTGAGATGCACTACTTGAATTTGTGTGGATGCTGATGCAGCCTGCTGAGGATTTATCAGGCATCTGCAACGTTCGGTGTCTTGCTTGATAGGCATCTCAACCAATGTTGTAACCCCTGTATCATTGGTGTCAACTTCTCTGTTCCCGCAGCTTGAGTTCCCCAAGGGCTATGCTGCTGCTGGAGTGACCAATATCGCCAAGGATCAGTTGAGACATGGAGCCGAGTACCTCATCAAGGCGCACCGGGCTGAGGGAGAGTTTGTGGTCAGAGTGAGTCACTTGAACGGTCAATACTCTGACAATATACATCCTTAGTCATGGTTGTAAGTAGACGTAATGTGTTAGCAAGTTCCTGCTGTCTGGATGCCAATTTAACTCCTGCGTAGAGTGTGCCTTTGCAAACCCAGTTGATAGGCTTCACTCCAGGTGTCTTTTTGAAGGAATACAATGCTGGAGACAGATGTGCTGACGTGTCTGTCCTGTTGCTGCTGCTTGTTGTGTTGTGTTGTTCTTGCCAGGTTGGCAATCCTGTGGACTACCTGTTGAACATTGCTGCCAGGAATGGTAGCTGGGGTCCTCCTCAGGATATGCCTGCCAACAGGTGACAATCATTGGATAGGGTTAGGGTAACCCTAAACCCGCACTGTTTAAGGCAGCACAAGACTTCGCTGGTGCAGCAGGACAGACAGCATATCCATTTGTAGTCACACGGATGGGCTACATGTACCACGATGTAACAGTGCATGAAGAGGTTCTGTATTTCATTGTAACAGCAGAGGAGTTCACAGCCTAGATGTATGTTTCACCGAGGTGTGCACTTGTTTGTTTGCTGTACTCTTCTTCACTGCAGAACTCAGTTTGTGATCAAGCAAGGTGCCAGCAAGGGAGGTGCAGACATCACTGCAGCCGCCGCAGCAGCCCTAGCTGCCACATCTGAAGTGTTCAAAACCTCTGATAAGACCTTTGCTGACAGTGCTCTCAGTCATGCCAAGGACTTGTATGACATGGCGACAAATCTGCCAAGTGCTCCGTCTTGTGCTGAAGTGCCGTGCTTTGAGGGTATCAGGGCAGGAGGCTACAGATGGACGGCTTATATCAGTGAAAGTGTGCTGGATGATATGGCTTTGGCTGCTGCTTGGTTGTACAAGGCCACAAGTGAGCGTTCACTTGGGATCCTGCAACAGCACTCTAGGCAGGTCTTTTGTCGTACATGCTTCCTGTGATGCAGTGTGCCAGCACATACTTATGCAGATGGGCATGAACGAGCAACTTACAGATAAGTTTCATCCTGCTCTGCAGAGGTTGAAAGATACTCTGATGATGCTGTTTTCCACCTGGGTCAACATCAGCAGACAGAGAGAAAGATCACCAACGGCACTCTGGACCCCACTAACTACATTCCCAACTACGACAACAGTGGCTGGGCTGCTGCTCTGATGCTTGATGGTCTGTTGAACAAGCCAAGTGCCCCACGGCCTTTGTTGGATTTCTTCAGTGGCTGGATGAAGGGCAAGGATCTGGACAAAAATGATGTGCTGTTTGTCACACCAAGGTGAGATAGACGGACTTATGCCCCTGTTCGTGTACCTTCGAAACTGCTGGCTCATCTTACATAGGTATGTGGCTGGGGTTACAGCTACTGGCTGCTTGTAGCTGACTAGAGGACTGGCTGTCCTTTCTGTTGCAGGGGTCTGAACTATTTGGCCGGAGGTGTCGCTGGTGACGAGCCCATCGCCAACGCCGCCACCGCAGCCACATACGCCCTCATCTACGCCCGCAGCCAGGTTGCCGAGCAACGTGGCTTGATTCCCTACATCCGTACCAACATGGAGTGCTTCGCCCTGCAGCAAGTCACGTACACTCTGGGTGGTCAGATGGGCCATACCCCACGCAGCTACGTCGTCGGTGTCGGCGCACGCGCCCCGACCAGAGCGCAGCACAGGCAAGCTAGTTGTCCAGCTAACGGCGAGAGATGCACAGTCGACAACGGTTTCTTGTCACGGAGTGCTAATCCCAATGTCATCAAGGGCGCCGTCGTCGCCGGGCCTGACGGCGAGGATTTCTTCTCCGATGATCGAACATCTGATCAGTCCAAAGTCAGTGTGGCATATAATGTGCCTCTGATGGCTGCTATGGCCGGGCTATTGCACTATGATATCAACCCCATTCAGTGTAGGCAGGGTCAGGGTCTGTTTCAGAGCACATTCTATCCTTTCACACCATAAACAGCTTGCGGTCAGTTTGCCAGCTTTAGGAAGTGTTGTAGAATGTTCAGTGTTTCTTTGCAAGTTGTTCAGGTCTCAAGTGTTCAAGAGTATCATCTTGCATAGCCGTGTGATCAGGCATATCATGGCAGCATGCTATCTGGTTCTACCTATGGGTGATCTGATTGTGGCACGATGTGCTCCCAACTGTTGGAACCATGGCCATTTGTAGCACAGGACCAGCATGTATGTACCAAGTTCCATTGGCAATATTGCTGATGCCTCTATACCTAAGATCAACCCTGCATTGCGTGATTTCATGTTGGTGTGCCGCCACTCAGTTGCAGGTAACAACATCAGCTCACCCACCACTGCTCAGTATGGCTCTCTGCCGTCTGGCGTGTTTTTAGGTTTGTTGTCTGTGCCTTAAGTAGTGCACTGTGGGTGTAGCCTGGCTTGGCTGCAGATGCATGGTCTCGTGAACCTGAGGTGGCCTGTGGTATGTATTGCATAGTATGCATGCAAGCAATAGACTCTGGTGGTCTCTCAATCTTCAATTTCGCCTCCTGTCCTGTGGCAGCAGGTTTGTACATCTGGCTGGGATACTCTGATATGATATGTCAAAGGGGCTGATCAGTGAACCATCTGATGCTGCACATCTCCACAGTCACAGAGTATGTGCAGGCTGCTGCTGCTGCAATAGTAGCGCTAAGATGGATGCTTACGCTTATGTGAACTCCACATGGTATGGTTTGGTATGGGCAGAGGATGATTGTTTATTTGTATGGTGGTCATTCGATAAAAGATTTGCAGCATGTATGAACTTCATACGCAACCGGGTTGCGTGGGAAGAAGGCCTGCTCTGGTGTGCAGGAACCGTTGTTGCTGAGGTAGTGTCTTGTTGCTTGTGGATTCGGAACCCACATCAGTGGCAGGGTGCGAAGCCACTGGCAAAGTTGCCATATAGGGTCGAGTGTACATCTTGGTCTCTTGTAACTTACCTTGCAGGGATGATCTGGGAATAACACTCAAGCGTTAAGGATGTTATGTGCATATTGTGCGCTGAGAAGTAACGGCAAGATTGTTTCCACTCCCAGGAAGAAGTATGTTGGCAATGCCATATGTTGGAAGTGCGAACTCATACATGCTTCAACCGAAGCATCTGAAAATGCAAAGATGGTAAAACCGATGCAGATCAGTGAGAGTCAACAAGACCATACTGCAACTGAGTTGCTTTCCTTATCGCCGGTCTTCTGGTTGGACCCTTCTGAATGGCCAGATACGAGATGGAGGAAGCTGTCATCTGGCAGACCAGGTCAACAACTTATAAAAGAACACTTGCGACAACAGCGCAACTCAACACATTAGAGCAAAATAATGTATGTGATTGAGAGTGCGCCAACAATGACGTTTGAAGTTGACTTTGTAAAGTGTAATCACATATCATAGACAACTTGAGCAAGCAACGAATAAACTGCACAGTATAAACAGATTTCGCGTATACTAGATCCGTACATGTCCCAAAACACTTTTGCTGTTCTTTGCCAAAGTAACCACGTACTTGTCATAATGCATGCCACAAACAGGACCCTGATGCACTAGGTATATACAGGCAGAAAGGCAGCGAGCCTGTTATGAACAACCGTTGATGATGAAAGTAAACTCTTCTTGCTGCAATGCATTGGTCCCTGCTACAGTAGTGCATTGCGTCAACATCACAACTGGACCAAGCAACATGGTCAGCAACTTAAAGGTTCGCGTCTACTTGGACACACAGCAACATTCCAGACAGTTCTGCTCTCCCAGTAGCCAGCCTGATTCTCACAGCACTGCGAAACCACGTTGATGCTGTTGGTATTCAATCCACTGACTCAGGCTGTCAAGTGACTGGGATATGCTATCCTTTCTTGTGTTATGAAACACTGAACACTACAAACTGCAGCACTAGATCACCTGTTGTGGGGAGGCCTTTGGCAACCCATGCTGCTTCATCCCAGCCGCCCGGCATTGACCCAACCTGGAGAAAATCCATCCAGCTTAGCAGGTACCCTCTTGTCACACCTCGAAATATGTCCTGTCGCAGGATGCCATTGCAGCTTATGGCACACTGGATGTTGACATTGAAGTGATCTCGAATGAAACTTGGCTGCGGCCCAATATCAATCGCAACCCCATCCTCTGTCCTGGAAGCAGTGACAACCATTGAGCATGCAAAGCCAGACATGGGTGGTGTATTGGGACTGATAGTCACTGTGTCTTGGTTGTGAAGGAAGGCCTCTGCACATGCGTCCTTCAACTGCTGCACTGGGAGCCTCCACACCAGACTAGCTAGGAGAGCTGGCACTAGCTGTCGCTGACCCAGCTGCCAGCTGTTTGGTGCTCCTGCCATCCGAGCTAGCTCCTGTTGAAACCGCTCCGAGCCTATGTGCAGAGTGCGTCTGATTGAGACCAGCTGACTTAGCTGCGGCAGATACGAGCTCATCAAGTGTCCTGTGCTAGCACGTGATAGGACAACATACTGCAACATAACTTCTGAAAGATATGGTGCTCGCACAAGCTTTGCAAGGGCTGATTTGGCCATTGTTCTGGCTGCATCACCATGCTGCTTGCTGAACCACCGCTGTCCTGTATACACAACAATGTCTTCTGAGGGTACCCGCAACTGATCTGAGCTGAGTAACAGCTGCATCGCAGCACACGGCAGCTGCATGAGCATATCTTTCAGGTTTTCATCTCTCCAAACTGCTTGCAGATCACCCAGAACACTTAGCAGTATGCGTTGATAGAGTCTGTTGGTGTCTGCAGCTAGCACAGCTGCAAGGTCTGCTGTGCGGAGCTTGCAGCAGCTGGCATTTGCCACCAATACAGGCAGCAGCTGCTGCAGACACTGCGGCCACGCAGCTAGTCCTGCCAGTATGTTGAGTGCTGCTTGCGAAATCCCCTGCTGAGATGCAGCAGCTGTCTGTAGGCACTTGCTGGCTTGTTCTGCAGACTCTGTTGCATCTATCATGTCTGCTATGATGAGTGCTTGCACAAGCTGGTCATGCTGCAGGCCAGAGAAAGGGTTCTCCACTCCATACAACCCTGCAACTACTGCTTCTGCTGCTGGTGCCTCGTCCGCTGATGCAATAGTCAAAGTCAACTTCAATCTATCTGACTGAGCTCGCTGCTGGCTGCTGGATGGTTCAGTGGTACTTGATGTGGACTGCCAGTTCTGTACCTGTAGTCAGGAATATCAAAAAAGCAACTAATGAGCGATAGCATACATAGATATGAGCAGATTGAGGGCTGTAGTGATTGCCGTTGTTTGTTGTATGGTCATGACAGTAGCACAGTGGTCACAGTTTCCAACCAGCTGCCTTCATAAATTTACCCATGGCGCATAGTGCAGGCAATCGCATCTAGCTCTTTACTATGATACTCACTTGTGCAAAAAAATAATCGCTGGCGCTCAGTATGACCTTGTGCGCTGGAAAACATGTGACCAGCTGTGGACTCTCCGACCCTTGTGTTCTGGCGCGTTTGCGTGAAGGCTCCTCGTCAGCGGCTGTATCTGGCAACCGTACTTGTATGAGCAAGTCGCAATCTGAGAGCTCATTCTGCTTGAAACGACTGGCAAAGGACGGCATACTGTCACTTTTCGAGATTCAAATCACGCCTGCATCACATCCCACAGTACAGCTTGTAGCGTGCGTTGCGAATTACCCTCATGGTTTATGCATGTTTGGTACGATCAACACCGCCCTGCGCGTCTATAAGGTGTTACAGCGTTACATTGTAACCTGCAGGGCTTCAGTACGAAATGATGGCCTGGTCAATGACGTACAGTGGAGTTTCCAGCCAATTTTCCTCAGCGTTCTGAAGACATGTAGCCATCAGGTGCCACCATGGCATGTGGCGGACTATGCATCGCTGCCTCGCCACTTAACAGCAAGCATCGAAGGGTGGACTTTAGACTAGCTCATGCCACGATCATTCACCAGCCCAACACTAAGCAGACAGTCAATTCTTTCGGTTACATGGCTTCTTGCAACCCACATAACATGGTACCCAGTATGACACTACACTTCCCACACATCCCATATACCTCCATATGTCGCCTACTAGACCTCTCATCATCTAGCACTACAGGCCGCCCTAACTTCGCTTTGGTAGCAGTGCCAGGTGGGGACCCACACCACACCTCTGCAAGACCTAGCGGCTTCAGCCCAGCTGCAGTAGCAGCATGCAGCAGCTTGGGAGCACAACAGTCACCTACTCCTGCAGGAAACCCTGTGAAGCCTCCTGCCTTTGTGACTGGCAACTTGATGCCCTGCTGTTGACCGTACTGCAGATACACGTCTAGTAGAGACACTTGCTGACCAGATGCACTCTGAGTAATGTAGGAATGCTGGATCTGTTCCAGCAGGGTGTGAGAGAGGGCTTTACGCTGACGCTTCAGCAGTTGATGCTGCTCTTGGATGAACTGCGCATTAACAGAGGGGCTGTGCCTATGGTGTGCTGATGCTACTGCGGTCTGCTGCGGTTCTGATTGGCTGCTTCTGTTGTCTTGGGTTAAATCTGCCTGCTGCTCCTGGTGCTGCTGATTGTCAGTACATGAGGCTGCTGTTTGGCAGGATGTTGACAGCTTGTCCAGCTCCTGCAGTTGTTGTGACAGCTGCTCAATGGCTGTCCGTGTTGTGACGTACTGGGGTGACGTGTTGATGATGCCAGCTACTGGGCCAACCCAACCTGCAGATCATGGGCCCCCACCAGCAGCATGAACACAATTTGGGTGTGATCCCGCACTGCATTGCACTGATAGCTACTTGATTCCACACCTAGCCCTGCTTGGATGCAACAAGCGATACTTTGCTGAAAAGACAAGACTGTATCCGCTATCTACTGCTAGTCTGCAAGCAGTGCGTGAGCACCCAACCCTGGCAGCAACAACAAGAGCAGCAGCAGTAGCTTCTACTGCTGTCTACCTGATGCTAGCCTACTGCTGCGGGCGATGGCTACTGTTGCTGCTGCAGTACACTCTACGTGCGTGTGGTTGCATCTAACTTGTGTACCTGGTATAGTCCATGACTCTGTGATCTGTCCTGAGAAGGCCTTCAGCACATGCTGCTGCCTATTGTCATCCACAGCAAGGAGTACACCCAGCATCCTGCCTGGACCCTTGGTGTACAACCAGTCGAGAGAGAATCTGGGATCAAGGTTAGAAGATTCATAGTCCAGTCTGCCATGCTTGTGGATTGTGTCTATCAGCTGCTGAGCTGCAGTTTGCACAAGACCAGCAGAATGTGAGTGTCAGTGTTGCAGAATTAGGTCAACTTCACCATTGCAAGATATCCTTGTTAAAGAGAAGTCCTGAGCAGGTTTCCCTGCATGCTAAGTCAGATGTACTGAGAGCCCGCCGGAGCAGGCGGGTGCTGCAAGTTG
>JARWLF010000923.1:0-12204 GCA_029853055.1 Scenedesmus sp. KT-U | reverse complement strand
TGCTGTGTCAACATCAGCAGTAGACGCTGTCCAGCACCACAGGCAGGGCCAGGCACAGCGTGGTCAGCCGTAAGCATCACTCTGTTCCTGCAGTAACCAGCTCAAGCTGTGGGTCATGGTCTATTGCAATGTTTGCATCTGGGTTCCTACATGAGGGCTTTCTGCATTTGCTCCACCAGCTAAATGTCATCATCCTTCACTTGGGACGTGTTGACTCTTTGTAGGTGAAGCATCCACAAACTGGTGGTGAGGGGTATGAACCTTGCCCTCCCATGGCTCCTGGTGCTCAGGAGTGTTCATTGCAGTACTTTGCTGACAAGGGCATCGCAGACAAGGTGGTGCCTCCAACAATCAGTATGAAAGACTTCTTGAAGGTCCTTGATAGAGCTAGGCCCACAGTTAGTGTGAAGGATCTAGAGGTGTTTGAGAGGTTTACGGATGAGTTTGGTGAAGAGGCAAGTTAGCAGTTACCAGTTGACTTTGATTGACGGTTGTGGTCTGAGAGCAGCAGCTCATCAGCATGGTTTAGGCACTGCCTAAGACCAGCTTGTACAGTTTTGCAGAGACCTGTAACACACGTAGCCATGTGAGTGTATATCTATCAATCACCAATGTCAGCAAGACATGGTATGGCCGCAGCTGCTGTCCCACGTCACCTGTATTTGTGACTTGACATGGTCGTATATGGTGGTGGATCGTATCTAGACAGCTGATGTTGTTACATGACCCGACTGGTGGTAAGCCTGCCCGAGTTCAGTGCTGATGTGGGCATACAGAACAGTGATCTGCATCTGCTGCACCTCGCTCGTGTGCTTGCCCGAGCATTTGGCGACGGACACGCAGGTCATGTAAACACAGGCAAGCCACCTATTGACAGCATGAGATATGCGGCCGGTATGACAGGTACTGACAGGTAACAAAATGTGGCGCTTCGACTTTGCCTTAGGACTGCACAGCTGGCTCATTAGATTGTTATGTAAAGTGAGTGGTTCCGACTTCAAGGACAAGAAGCAACCAGCAGGGCACCTATCGGCAGTACATAACTGCTCGTCAACATCAAGCTCACACCATGACAGGCAGTAGTCTGATCATATCTCCTTCTATCTTGTCAGCAGGTATGAAGAGACGGTCTGGTTGTGCCCTGGGACGGTGCTGCAGCTCACACCGCTGATTTGACAAGACATAGGCCTGGTGACATCTGCTGCTGCCCCATGTTGTGCCGGCTTCTGCAGACTTCGCCAGGCTGGCTGACGAATGCAGAAATATAGTTGATCTAGGTGCAGACTGGCTGCACATAGACGTCATGGTAAGTACGTACCTTGTAGTCTGCTGTTGGCCACAGCCTGGTTGCAGCCCCAACGTCCTTGCATAAAGGTTGCAAGCTATGGTGTAAGCAGACCCTTGCCTGGCCACTGCTGTCAAGTCGCTCAAACCTAACGCTCTATGCACCGTGTGCTCATTTAAATCCCCTCCTACGCAGACTCCTGCTGATGCTGTTATCCTGGCTGCAGGACGGTCATTTTGTACCGAATCTAACCATAGGCCACCCAGTTGTGCAGTCACTAAGAAAGCACTCGAAAGCATTCTTTGACTGTCATCTGATGGTCACAAACCCCAAGCAGTGGATACAGGTGGGATGCCAGCAGTCATGTGTGTCCAAAGCAGATGATGAATGCCTGCTACATCTCATCATCATCATTACACGCTTATCTACGCCTGCTACACAGGGAGCAAATGGACATCAACACACAGACATGCGAGCAGGGCAGCATGTGCATGTGCCAGTTGCCTATCAGCTTAGTAGATGCCATATTGAGACATACTCTGTTCTGCTGCATTTGGCCTAGAGGGACCTCAGTTTAGCACCCAGCAGTGAGTCTTGTCTACCCTGCAGGACTATGCCAAGGCCGGAGCTAACATGTTTACCTTCCATCTAGAGGCAGTAGCGGACCCAGAACAGCTCAGTCAGCTGGCGCCACACCCGGCAGTAGTAGAGATGGCTCAACAGGTACTGGCAACTGGTGTACTTACCGCCTGGTTTGCTGCATGAATGTTTGGCTACTCACAAACACATAAAGTGGATGCCACCCTCTGTCTGTGCATGCAGCTCGTCAACCATGATGTAGTTTTACAGACAGCAAGAAGAGAGTATACATGGGTACCTTGCTGCACCAAGGACTTTGATGACATCATCAGGGTTGATGCTGCATCGCTCCAACTTATCTTCATATGTGTATTTGTTGTCCAGGTTCGTGCTGCTGGCATGAAGGTTGGTGTCGCCCTAAAGCCTCAGACTCCTGCAGAGCTGCTGATGCCATACTTGCAACAAGGATTACTTGACATGGTGAGCTATCTGAATGGCTGACAGTCGTCCTGCATCTTATCAATATGGTTGACTTTGTTTTCATCTTCAAAGCTGCCCAACATGGGTGGAGTAGCAATGATAAACATTTGATGCAAGCAGACGTCCCTGCACTGCTGTCATTGTCGTCCTCGCAGGTTCTTGTGTTGACAGTACAGCCTGGCTTTGGTGGTCAGAAGTTCATGTCTGACGCAGTACAGAAGTGCCGTGTGCTGAGAGCCGTCTACCCCTCACTGCTGATTGAGGTTGATGGTGGGATCACGCCTGAGACAGCAGTGACAGCAGTGGCAGCAGGAGCGAATGTGCTGGTGGCTGGCAGTGCGATATTTGGTGCTGATGATCCTGGTCAGGTCATGAGGGACATGAGGCAGGCCGCAGCAGTGAAGGCTTGAGTGGTTCCTGTCATGAGCCATCACGAAGTTTCCATAAAGCAGTATGTTGTATTGGGTGGGTGCTTGGGATAGACTTGTGTGTGCAGCACCACCCTCAGGCTGTGTTGGCTTGTACTTTTGTCTTCTGGAATGATCCAGGCTCATTTACAGCAGTAGACCAGGGACCTCAGGCTTGGCCAGCACTAGTACCGTCAGAGTAACAATACCTTGATTGCAAAACTCTTCCTTGCCAATTGGCAATGTCGTGCAGATGATGATCGAGTTCAACATGGTTTCTCAACGGGTTGATGCTGGCCGTGGACAGCTTCCCACCATGATGGTACAGACCTATGCAGCATGTTGAGCCAACTACTGTGCTCCTGCATTGTGAAAGGCACTTGAGCAATGGACTGCTAGGGAAGGGCTTGCACTTGTAATCGCAGCAGCCTGTTGGTTGTAAAGCGTGAAAATGTCATACGGCAATGTCTGAGACATGACTATACGTGTCACACAGTGTCTGTCAGCCTACTGAAGCCCAGCATCACAAAGGATCACTGGGAGCAGTCAAAGGGTCCCAACTACCCTCAGCCACAGGGCCGGCTTTACGTGGCTGTGCAGACTGATCTGTAGCATCAACAGACTCACGAAGGGTCAAATCATCCACAAGCAGGCTGTCTACAACCTGCTGCACCTCGACATGACCATTTTGGAGTACCTGCTGCTGCTGCTGCTGCTGCTGGTGGTCGTGGTGATTTATAGGCTGCGCTTCACCCTCGCCCTCCTCAACCGTTTGACAAGCCTCAATAACATGCAAGGCGCTGCTGATGGTGTTGAGCTCTTCTGCTGCGCCCAAAGTTGCCTGCGCATCCACCGGTCCTTCCACTGCCTGTGCTGCAGGCGCTGTGGCATTGCTATCCATGAGATTGATAATGCTGTCATCAGCGGCGATACCATTGGATGCTGCTTGGGCTGCTGCTGGAAGTGCAATACCCGTACCTGAGGATGTATCAAGGGCGGCAGGAGCCAACTCCACTTCACCGTCTGCTGCATCTAAATTGTGTTCCAGGCTGTTACTGCTGCTTGTCATTTGCCCTGCATCGTGCTGATCTGGAGAAACAGCAGGACTGCTAGTATGCATCTCACCCAACGGTGGGAAGGTTGCTGCTGCTGAAGATGCTGCTGCTGCTGCTGCTGCTGCTGCTGCTGCTGCTGCTGCTGTGGCTGCTATGTCATGCGGATCTTGTGCTGCTTGCGAACTGCTTTGTTCAACACCTGCTGACATCCTTTGCACAGCTGCCTGCTGGCTGGAGTCACCTGCTGCAGAAGCATCTGTCCCAAATATCACTCCTGCAGAATGATCCAGTACTGTCAGCACCTCTGACTGCTGCTGAATGTCCCTCTGTGGCTCTCGCAATGTTTGCTGCGGTGACTGTTGTTGAGACATAAGCTCTCCTTCCCTGGTTTCATCCGCTCCAGTTGGCAAGTCAGTCCGCGGCAATACTGAACTGCCGTCAAGCTGACCATCAGCGCCAGCAGCAGCTTCAATGACTCGATTGGCCGCGACACTGTCCTGCAGCAGCTCTTCATCTTCTTGGTGTTGGGGGGTGTCAACACTATCAGGCTCCTCTGCCATATGGCCAGCAGGTACTGCGAGGCCATCATCCACAACATCATCTAATGGCTGCTGCTGCTGCTCTTCGTCCACGGCATTATGTATGCTGCTGTTATGCTGGCCGGATGACACGGTGTAGTCCTCAGCCTGCTGCAGATCAGGCGTACTCTGCAGTATGGCCTCATGTTGCTGCTGCTGCTGATCCTGACCCTCACTCTGCTGCTGTTGCGCTATCTGCTGCTCATCTATCTGCTGCTGATCCATGGTTGCCGGTTGCTGATGCTGCTGAATAACCTCAGGACCAGCATCACAAGGCAACTGCTGCTGTACAGTGTGAGCTGGCTGCTGCTGCTCTTCCTCTCTTGCTGCTTCTTCACTTGCTGCTACGTCATTTGCTGCTACGTCACCTTCTGGTTGTAAGCTGTCTTGTGCAAGCGATGCTTCTTGTTGACTGCCTGGAAGACTCTGCTGCTCGTGCTGCTGTGCCCCGTCTACTTGCTTATCATGCTCCTGGTGGTTACCCTGTTCATCATCCAGTTGCTGCTGCTGCTGCTGCTGCTGCTGGAGTTCCACCTTGTGCCCTAACATCTCCTGGTCCCAGGGTGGCAGTCCAAAGTGTTTTGTATAAGTTGTTGACAGCCGGGAGCTGTAGTTACTGGCACGAGCAGGATCTAGGGACAAGTCACGGAAGGCCTGCAGACACATGAGCAGACATACCACCAACATGTCACACAAACAAGGATCAACTTGGTTGATGCAACTGGAGTAATGTGAACACCAAGACGGGACCACACTCCATCAAGGATGAGTGAATGTACCTACAGGCAGTAGCTTGCACATGTAAAGCCAGTGGGAAACAACATCAAAGCCATTGAAAAACAAGGGATCCAAGTCTGGTGCCAAAGCAGCATGTTCTGCCTGCTCACCTGCAGCATGTGTATTGCACTTGCTCTGACTACACTGTCACAAGCTGACTCCTGGGCCATCATCACCTCAAACACCTCAGACAGACCGTCACTGAATGAGCGAGCAACAGCACCAAAGATGAACTCAACCTCTTCCTTCAGCAGCAGAGGAACAAGCACAGACCTCAGAGTGGCCAGCTGCTTCGTCAGCAGCACAACAGACTGGGTCGGCTGACTGGATGATGATGGTGCTGCTCGCACTTCAGCTGGCAGGGCCTGTACTGCTGCGGCCAGCCTGTCTTTCATGATGTCCACTAGCTTGCTGTGCACCTCGTCAACATGCATGGTCAGGTCTTGCAACAGGCGGTCAAACTCAGGCATCAGTAGTGCCCTGCGTGGCTGTGAGACCAGCGCAAGGGATCCGGCACGCAGCAGCGGCAGCAGCGTTGCTATCATTGCTACTGCTTGGCAGCTGAGCGCGAGCTGCTTGGCGCTGATACTGCGTAAGCCTGCTGTGCGCATGGCTCCTGCGCCGAGCACCAGTGCTGCTGTTTGGCTGTTGAAGAGTTTGAGCAGCTCCAACTCCCTGTGCACTATCTCAGCTCCAAACTGTGGCATGAGGTCATACAAGGACATGTACTCATCAAGCATCTTCAGCAGCATCAGTGCGGAGTTGACCAGATGGAAGGACTTGCCAGACAGCTGTAGAGTGGGAGAGTGCTGCTCACCCACAGCTGACTCAGCAGTACTACCAGCTGCTGCTGCTGCACCATCTGCTGATGTCTCTCTACTGTTGCTGCTGCTAGTAACTGATGCTACAGATGTTCCTATCAACGTCTTGCCATCCAGCAGTGCCGCTGCCTCCTCACATCTGATCACCATTCTGTCAACAATGTTCTGGAAGCTGCCCGGGACCTCTACTGCTGCCCACTGCTCGTTCTCCAGCAGGTGCTGCAGCTGATTGAGGTAGCGAGCGTGACTGTGATCAAGCAGCGCCTTGCAGTGGTTCTGAAGCGCTGTTCTGAAGGAGCCTGATATGCGGGCACCCTGGGATTCAGCGTAACTAGCCACCTGCAAGCATCATCAATGATCAAGCTGCTTTGCGGTGGATGATGTGCAGTTGTGTCTGTCAAGCAGGCAGCCCCCAACCTAGTCAGCCATTCAAACACGGTAAGCATCCACTCGGTCTGAAGCAACGGATCTTGGTCATTGTGATATTCCACTAACATCGCAAAGAGCATTTGGTTGCTGTGTACGTTCTGGAGATGATTCTGCATGTCTCACCTGCTCAGAGAGGTCCAACAGCTGTCTGAGTTCATACTGTTTCAAGCGAGCATGCGCTGCACTGCGTGTTGACAGCAACTTCACCCAGCGACCAAGAGCAACATCAACAACAACTTGAGCAGCAGCACAACAGTCCTTGCGAACAGATAACAACTGACTGCAGCACACAAGCGCACATGAAAAGGGGGACATCAGCGAAGACACCTTTAGTATGATAACGTTTGAAGGAGTACTACAAAGATTTTGCAACATAAAAGCTGCATTGCTCTAGCTGCAGCTACTGGGTGCAAGTCTGCCTGCAGCAAGTTTCTCATCATCAGCAGTAGCAGTTACAACAGTGACGTGATGAAAAGGCCCCACTGCCTAAGCAGCTGCATCATCTATGTCCAAGACAAGTTGTTGTGAAATGCAGCATCGCCCAACACACCTAGCTGGTGTGTTTGCTGCATCCAGAATATTCTCCAACATGCGCCCCGTCCGCACCACATGGTCCACACAGCAGTAGATCACTCGAGCAGCAGCATGAAGCAACACCATGAACGCACCATGATGAAGTAACTGCACAGCAGTAACAAGCAGATGAGCATACTTCAGCACACTGTGTACAGCGGGTGCAAGGTCGCATGAGCTCGCTCCACCCCGCTGTTTGCTACTGCTGTGCCCCTGCTGAAGCAGTCTACAGTGTGATGCAGAACAGTGGCTGCTACTATACATCCCTTACAGCAGAGTATACAGTGGCCAAGAGCTATCAGCAGAGTTACAGGGACAACATTCTTCAAATCGTTTGCTGTGTGTCACCTGCAGTTGATCAGTTAGCTGTGACTCTGATGCCGCCTGCTGCTGAGCTGCTGACAGCGAACCATCACCATCTGCAGTCAGCAGTACCGGCAGCACCTGCTGCACTGCCTCCCTCACTGCTGCCTTCACCTCGTCACCAACATTGACCTTGTACTGCTGGAGGGTCACACCCAGGCGGTCACACCGGAACAGACCAACAGACAGAGGAAGAAGCTTGTCGTGTAACTGCTCTGCTGCAGCTGTTACTGCTGTACTGCTGCTGCTTGCTGCTGTTGTGGGTAGCTGCCAACAGCCAGTGCCAGTGCCATCTACAGATATGCTGGCATCTGCATGTCAACGAAGCAAGTGACGGTGGGGGGGATACGAGGCAGCTGATACCAGACCAAAACCTCACAGCACACAGATGAGAAGCTGGAAAGCAAGGTGCTAGTGATGGTCCTGTCACACAGAGAGATGCTGTGGCATCCACTCTCTCTTGCCAGCAGTGATGCAACATCTACAGCTGCATTTTACTCGGGCTGAAGTCCACCTCATCAACAACAATCTGCTGCTCACCTGGTTGCACCTCAGCATCTGATGCTGCTTGAGCTATAACACCTGGCAGCTCCACGTTACTTAGCGTGTTCAGGAACTCGTTTGCCAGTGCTGACTCTACTGCTGTTGTTGTGTCTGTCAGCCGGGGTGGCAGGTGTCTCACACACTGCAGGCCCAGCAATGAAGGCTGCTCCAACAGCAGCTTCATCTGATCAAGCAGCTCTAAGGCTCCCGCATAGTCTTGAGACTCCAACAGACAGTCCAGGGCTTGCTGAGCAGCTAGAAGCTCCTCCAAGCCCTGCAGGACAACAACATCACACTTGACACACACCTGGCTGCTGCAGTCAGCCTGATAGGATGCTGAACAGGAGCTGAAGACAACTTCTAGGCATGACACATGTACTGGTCAGTGTTGCTTGGGCTGGCATCATACCTTGGTGATGTCCAGTGTAGCCTGCAGGTTGCCTCTCCGTGACTGTAGTGCTTTCACTGCCCCTGCTGTGCTGCACATCTGCTCATCAGCAGCAGCCAGGGCCTTCCTCAGTCCCCTGATGTTGCTGACACTGCTGCCCAACATCGCCTGCAGGTCGTGAAGGGTGGCTGCTGCCTTGAAAAATGAATCTGAGCGGCTGGCAACTTCACGCAACAACTGGAGCTCAACAACATCCTGCAGTCACAAGGGCATGGGTGATTGAACAATTGATAGCTGAACAATGAGCATCTGTGTCAAGGTCATGCTTAGGTCATGCTTGATAGCATACGATCATCAAGTTCTTTCCTGCATCAAGCTCAGCAGTGTGTTATGTCCATTGGTGGCTGAATGACCAACTGTCAGATGCCAAGCCAGGCACAACACGTCTGGGCAGTCAGTGTAGGGATCATGTGATGCTGTCTGCCTCTGAGACATCTGCTGTGCTGTCTGAGGTTTAATGCCTCACCAGGTTCTTGTTCAACTGATCAATCTGCTCATACAGCTCATCTGCTGACTGCTCCTGACAGTACTGCTTGAAGAAGTCATCCCTGTAGTAACACAGAGCAAGATGACATCAGTGAAGCACAACTGCTGCAGAAGAGTGCTGGTCTCACATTCACTAGGGATAATTGGAAAGTGCTAAGGAACAGGTCACTGCACTTGTGCAGGCAACCTACTGGTCAACCGACACTTGTTTGCAGTGAATGCACCACAAAGCATTTGCATATGGCATGCTAATGGTGCCAACGATCTGCTTGTTACAAGACCGCCTGCCTGTGCCACTGCTGTGAGCTGTGCTGTTGCTTGTGCTATTCTCACCATTCATCAAAAAAGTTCTCGTGAAAAAACTGCATTGGAACTGCTTGCACTGCTGCCATGAATGGCTCACCCTGAGTTCCAGTGCCTGCAGAGACATGAGCACCAGCATGATATGAGGAGTAACTGCTGGCAAAGTATGTAGCCACTCACAAAGTGGCGATACGTTCAGCAACTCGAGCTGCCACTCCAGGAACTTACAGCGCTGCTGGTGTTGCTGCAGAGCTACATGTCAAGATAGTCACTTGCATTTGACAGCACATACCACGCCCATCAGCCTGATGCTGAGCATCAAAAGCTTCCAAGCTCTGCCTGTCCCTGATGAACCTCTCATAGTCCCCATGCACCAAGTCTATGTACTTTTGCAAGTCTGCCCGAGTGACATGTGGGTACTTGATGGGGTCCAAAGGTGGTGGGGTGGGGGCCTGGGAGGCATCGTGTGCCAAGCCCCAGAAGCCACTGCTTGTCTGACCAGCTGTACGTGGATCATTGACAATGGAGGCAAGCGTCTGCCCGACTGTGTACACGCTGCGGTCTACATCCGTGTATCTGTCTATTGGATGGTGCCCTCTGCGCCTGCTGGTACCGATAGAAGAGTATGACTGATGAGACATAGTATGAATATGTCATACATCTTCCATAGACTGCAATGAATACGTCATGCATGCGTTCGAGAGTACATGCCACGGAACAAGACAGTTCGCAAGTTGGTTTGTGCGTCCACCCCCTGTACGCACGCGGATGTAGATTGTGACACAGGTACTACCGCAAAACACGTTTTTACGACGCGGTGTAAGTCAATCAAGACTTGTTTGTACGAATGACAGTTGTGCAGCGAACTTCCACAACAGCAGCGCAGACGATCAGACGCGCCGGTAGCCACCACAAGAGCCTACACTGTTAGAAACTGCTGGAATCAAATGTTGAGGTTGCGATCAGGCACTACCGCACAATTGCCGCCAATACAGTACTGCTGAACAGCCATGGACGTGCTAAAGCACTTGCTTGCCGCTAGACAACACAAGTCACCTGGGGTGCGCTATCAGTGCCTTTAACAGGAGTATCCTGCATTATGGGTCAGAAGTTGTAAAGGCATGACACAGCCGTGTCGCATCTGTGCAGGTGCAATCACTACTTCATTGCCTTCAAGACCCTGCCTTCGACTTGCAAGTGTACATATGCTCAGTAGGTAAGCTCACATGCCGGATGTCTACTATAACACAGAGAGTTGTGCATCAAGTAGAACTGTCATCAGCCATTGGACATCATTATGGACCTGCACCAATATGTACAGGTCACACAGAATCCAAAAACCAGCACTCCCATGTACAACTTTTGTACTACAGGTGGTGTTGGCAGCACGGAGCTCAGCAACTTCTTGACTCGCGCTGGCATCAACTGCAACCTGCTCACAGATCAGGATGGTTTGCGACATATCAACAGGTGCAGGAGGCCAAGGTGCAGCGTGTTACATTCCCACAGTCTGCATACTGCTATACGTCTCAACACAGCTGTGTATGGACCCTTACAAAGCATCATATCTCTGCCAGTACTCTGCTCTGCAGCGTTGGTTACTCCTAGCTTGTGCCTCCCTCCTCATTTCTGCTCCCATGCATTGCTCCCCCCCGCGACCTGCAGGCCCCCTCCTGTCATCTCACCCCCCACACGAGTTGTGTACTTGTTTGGTGATCCAGTGGCTTGTGTAGCATCACACTACAGACGACAACATGCCTTTCATCAGGTGCTGAGAGTGTGATGTCTCGTGATGCAGCATGGGCAAGTGCACAGCAGTACCAATCTCATTTGGCACATTGCTTACTCCCTTACACGATGAGAGATCCTCTGTTCATATTCTGTTTGTCAGTGATCTAGGCTGCGCACTGAGTGCTGTCTGCATTTCAGACCACCTCCCGCATGGAGGTTTGATGTGTTATTGCTGCCTCAACTGATTTGGAGTCATGTTATCGTGAACATGCTGCTGTCCTCAGGCTCTGAAGACCAGTGGCAACCCAGCCCTGGAAGAAGCAACATTCCCAACAACATTTCAGGAGTATGTCGCAAGGTCAGCAATAGTCACGTTGACGTCTTATAATGTGCTGGAGTAGCTCTTCGGATTGCCTCACTTGCCATTTTCTGGCTATGTCACCAGCTGGGAGATGTTCTGAACGTGATAGTGCATGATGGTGTTGACTGCAGATCAGCATTGCTCCACAGCCCCTGATCCATTCAGCTGACCTGCCACCTGTTGAGTCTGTGCTGTTGAGGTGATATCCATGGCTGCTTACCAGTGTATGACTACTGTCTGTCTTCACTGTCTCAGGGGTGAGGACCTGTTTGGTCTTGAGCAGCACTTTCACAACTGGTTGCAGACACCAGCAGACTTTGATGTGCTGTTTATCAGGTGAGCAAGCAGACATGGCCACACCACCTATGTGCCATTGTGATCTACTGGTACAAACCCCTTTCCTTGACACCTTCAGTCACCGACTGCACTGAAAGGTACCAGGGTCCATCTACCACTACCCTCGTGTTGTGTGCTGAATGGTTATCATCTTGTCTGTTACAGGTACGAGAATATGTTTGACCTGCCAGTGGCCACAGCAGTAATGAAGTACATCTGCAGAGATGACTGTGATACAGAGAGGCTCAAGTCGGAGCAGGAGATCCAGAGCATGGCTGCTGATTTCTCTGCTCTCAAGAGACAGAGGTCAAGTCAGATCACAGCCGAACAGAGACAGGCCATGTATGGACAGCTAGCTGCAGAGATGAGTGCACTTCCAGCAGTCTTCCTGCGCCAAAGAGACTGTAGTCGTGTACCGCTAATCTGAGCCTGACTGATGTCCTCCGCCTGAGACCAATGCTCCTGGTTGATGATTCTCCACATTGAAATTGGGCCACAAGCATTAAGGCACAACACATGCAGGTGGGTACTGTAGATCTTTGTGCACAACAGCACCATGTCCAGGAACCAGGGCTAGGATGTAGGCAGCAAGCAGATAATGGGTTGGTTCAATGATGCCTCTGTAGTACCTGTCAGCACAGTGAGAACA
>JARWLF010000922.1:0-12205 GCA_029853055.1 Scenedesmus sp. KT-U | reverse complement strand
TCTATGAGCATAATGCTGGAAGCACTTTGCATGTATTATCCGCTTCTGAAATGGGGCGCGGGGCCGATGGCAGCATTGCTATGGCTGATGAGTAGTTTATATATATATACTCTTCTTGTACACAGCAGACAACAGAGCAGAGCACCACACAGCAGGAACAGCACCAGACTGAATTACCGAGCTAAACAGCACAGATGCAAATCAGACCGTTCGAGTTATGATAACTGCGCAACACGCCACGAGTCTCACAACGACACTCAATGAAAGCACCCTTCAGCAACTCACCCTGCATTGCATGGGCACAGGCATCGAAGCAGCTTAGGCGACCTGTGAAGATCAAGAATGGTTGCTGCAGACCAAGCATGCAGTATCCTATACTATATGTGTTGAAAGTTTCAACACCTATCCGAGAAATAGCACAACCCACAAGTCAGGTCCACAATCTGTGCGGCAACTACAACACATCATCATCTGACCGGCAGATGGCATATGGTAGCATTTGTTATCATTATCTGACCGGCAGATGAAAGGATGGTAACTAGGTAAGTAATCAAAACATCCCCTGGCACTGGATTCAGAAAGACAAAACCAGCCAACAACTGCCAGACCCTACCAAGTGCTGTCAGCTTAGTCTGCCAGTGGGACAACAAGGCTGCCATAGCTTGCTGCCGTTGTTGAGCTTGCTGCTGTCTGAGCTGTTGTCTCTGCTGATCTTGACGATGATGCACTAGCTGCCTATGTTGTTGCTGAGCAGGAGTCATAGCAGCAGGTGCAAAAACCGAGTAATGCATGACTCGTCGGATGCTGCATGTGCAGCAGATGGCAAATGAGATGCAGCATGTTGCAGATGCCACTGACGCATAAGATCATCGGCAGCTCTGCGACCACAATCCATGGCATTCAAAGTAGCCAGGCATACAATCATCCACAATCTTGCATGCAGTTTCCTAGGCCCAGGTGGGGGTTGCAGCAGCCAGATATGCTGTTGCTGCTGTAAAGGACATACAGCAGACTGCGGCTGAGAACATCAAGATGCTGACAGTTGGGAAAGGACAGTATGCACCACAGCCTGGGCAACAGGACACTGCCAGAAGTGATGATGCCTGCCTGGTGTCACACAACCACATAAGCATACAGAGTCAGGGCAATGCATTCGCTGGGCCGTGGGAAGAGCATCCACAACTAGCCGCCAAAACACTTCCTTGAAAGCATTGTCCCCTTTGATGCATCTCAAACAACAAGGAGACACTTAGACAAGTGTTTGCATGTCATGTTAACATCAGGAACAGCCATGTCATGAATGGTACGATGCAGCCATGACAGCGCCACGATGCTCACAAGGCTGACAGGCCATTGTGCAGCACCTCAAGACTTGCAGAAGCCACCAAGCTTCCTGTCACTAGCTTACATCTGTTGACCATCAGGCAGCAACACGTCATCGCCTGGATTGACAGGTCTAGGGTCTTCAAAGGAGTGCACCAAACTGTTGTAAGAGAATATATGCCTTCCGAAGACACTGAGTGGCACCTTCAAAGCAGTGAATGTTCCACCGTGTCAATGTACTTTCTTCAGCTTGCAGAAAACTGTTGTGTATGTGGTATGTTAGGGTGTGAACAATGCATAGGCCCACAGTAGACCTCTACCCAAAAGTTGCAACTGCAAAGCGATGGCATAAGTGAGTAGAAGTAAGTGCAATCAGGAGACAAAAGTTGCACACATGTTATGTGTATGCATATGTACATACAGGCTGTGTCCAACTTGCATTCACTTGCATCATGTCTCGCTCCCTCATGACCATGCACATACCTATCAAGGGCACTTGGCGTAGATCCATTTGATCACCCCTCTCGCTTGATCAACACCAACTCCTTCTCCTGCAGCAGCTTCTCCTTATCACGTAGCTGGCGCCTCTCCTCCACCAACTGCCGATTCTCTTGCTGCCAGTGAGAGAGCTCAACCTGCCAACCTTCACCCTTTGCTGCCAGGATACTGATGACCTCATTGCTTGCAACCTTGATCTGGCCTTCCACTTCATCAATTTTGTCCTGCACTGCCCTGATCTCATCAGCAACTGCCCTCAAGGCATCTGATGTGGGGCTGGAGGACCTGCTGGAGCTTGAGCTGTGGTCCTTGATGCTGCGAGCTGGCACCTGCAAAGCATTGCAGTTCTCAGTAAGCACTTATGCACTGCTTTTGTTGCTTATCAGCTGCTGAGTGTGAGCGAATAGCATTGTCATTGACAAACAATTCTTGCAGGACAGCTCGCTGCAATGATTGCAAGTGTGCCCGTCAGCAAGCACGAGAGACTGTCGTCTTTTCAAGGTAGCTGTGTCCAATGTGCATACAAATATGTTGGTGAATCCCTTTGGCATGTTCAGTCAGGTTTGTGTTGATTGAGATCTAATTTAAACACTGACGATATGATGCCATCAACAGAGATCTGCAGGCATTGAGGCAGGTCACCATGGTGACGCACCCATCTCTGCCATTTCTTGGTGACAATGTAGTCCAAGGCTGCCTGGTTGCGGGCGGTGACCACATCCTCCTCACCAACAAAAGCCTTTGAAGGCAGGTCCCTTGCAATGGCTGATCGAGTTCGCAACGTCAAGTAGTTGTAGTTCAACAGCGACTTCAGTGCTCCCTCGCCGATCTTGTCACATGCCTCTGAGTAGGGCACCACATGTGGCTCTGGTGCATCAGCAATCATCTGCAGCACCTCACCATACTGCTGTGGTGACCAACAGGGGCGCTCGTCACCAAGGGGTGCCAGGATTGAAGGTCTGAATGGGTGCTTCACAAACCTTCTGGCCTCATCCCTTTCTTCATCGAAGACTGCAGAGGCAGCAGAAGATCGTGAATGATGGACAGCCATGGTATGTGCTGCATATCAAGCATGCATATCAATGCCAGATGGTTTTGAGTGTACTTCTGAAACAGCCTCTCGGTTCAGGCACCCGGCAGGTTGGTATAGAAGCAGTTGTTGTCCAACACCCAGCAATGCAATTGACCCTTGGTATGTAATAGAAGATGCAGGAGTGATCAGTTCGCCTAGTGCTAGCTGCTGGTCTGTCATTGCACCATGACGATCAGCAAAAGCTGTGACAACCTTGTCCTTGCAAAGCCCTTGCACACAGTACACCTCACTCACCTTGTTGCCAACATGCCTCCAGGTCCTGCTTATTGTGTATTCTGAAGTGAGAAGCAGCCTGGTTGATGGCCCGTTGCCACTGATGGATGTTCCCTCCAAGCAGCCGGTAGGCTTCATTCCAAAGACCCGTTGGCAGCGTGAAACCCTCTTCCTTACTTGGATCCACCTTGGCGAGGTGCACCTGGCCCGGCCATTCTCCTTCGTCACCACCTCGTCCATACACATAGTTCTTCATGTCATCTTCGGCAAGATCCCCTACCTCTATCCTTCTAAACTGACCTGGGCGTATGCCTCCTGTGGTTGTGCAAAAGGCCACAGTACAAAATATCACACACTACAAACATGCAGCCCTCGACAGGCAGCATAGATTCATCATGGTTGTGCTCAGCATGAACAGTGAGACTCCAGCAACTCTCCACGACAACAACAATTTTACCACTTCATACAACACCACAAGCACACAACACAGGGCAATCTTGCTGATACAATATGAATACTTACGATTTTGCAGCCAGAAGGTCAGGAAGCTGTCTGAAGTGCTCAAGACAACATGACACAACCTTTGCTGCTTTGTCACGGCCACCAAGAAATCCAACAGAACCTGCAACTTGCCAAACCAATCTTCAAGATGGGGTGCTGTCATAAAGATGACCAATGGGACAATGATACAACTCTTGATTGCACGGGCTTATCGCATGGAGATGCAGTTGTCTGCTGGCAATTAGAAGCTGCCAATGATGCGAAAGCAGCTGGAGGACCCTCGACAGCAGACTGCCCCATCATCAGATGCAGCTGACCACCATTAATTGTTGCTGACGAGGCCCATCTACCTGCAGTGCCACCTCGTTCTTCCAATCTCTCAGTCTGTTGGCCTCATCTGCATCAGTACAGGGTAAGTACGTGGCAATTTCACAGCACCGGAACATACAAGCTGCCATGCCACTATCTGCTGGAGGCAACTGGCAGCAGCGTCACGACTGACCAGCTGTGTACAGTGTAGTACTATAGTGAGCTGTGTTGCTCAGCGCTTTTTGTAACAAAGTCCTTCTTACTCTTTGCAAAGCACAGATGTGACCAGGGCTGGGTTTGCATGCGGTGTCCAACAGTGTGCGCGAAGCGAGTCTGCGTACAGCCCCTGACAAGCCAACCATTGCAGAAAAAATCACTGCCAAACAAACGATCTGCTGCCCAACAATCGCTGTCGACAGCCCTCCCTGCACAACACACCCCCCGCACCCCCCAGTACAACCCTACGTCGCACATCAGTAACCGTCGCAGATGAGTAACCGTCGCACCCGAATGTTACGGTCCCTGAAAGCGCGCCAAACCCTTCCCCCAGTCCGTCCCAACAGCCCGGTTAAGATGTCCAGACTCTGGTACTGGAAATGCTGTAGGCATCGATGGCATTATGATCATGATGAACAAAAAACGATGCATGGGTACTTGGTCAGAGGTACCGAACTCACCAATAGCAATCACAGGGTAAGGTGGTCCTTTGCAGGTCTTCAGCCAGGTTTTCAGTGAGTCAATGACAACAGTAAGGGGTGATACGTCGGCAGACTGCGGGGAAGTAGACACCTGTAGACTGAAGCCAGCCACGCCACCCTGCACCTTGAGTCCCTGCTTTGCCATACTCTCAAACACACTCACACCTGTACCCAGTCGTACATCATTGGAGTCTGTGGCGGCAGCAAGCTGTGCAGCAAAGCCTGAGGGCGATGTGGTGTCACCCATCCTGCAGTCAACCATCAGGACTACCTGCCTCATGCCACTGCCATCCGCAGGTGCGCTGAGCCTGCGGGCCAGCTCCTGCAAGAGCACCTGCACGCACAGCAGCAGAAGCACACCTTGAGCACCAAACAGGCTGGACAAGCGGCCTCTGCTAGTCACCCGATGGTGAGACGTAAGGCCTTTCAGCAGCCACATTTACATCAATCAAGCCAAATGGCTTTGTTGGCGTGCCCAAGAACTCAGCCGCTGCTTATGTTGTTGCTGCTGGCTGCACAGGGACTTGCCGTTTTTCCAGTGTTGCTTGGCCCCGTTACCACAGTGATGTTGTCTGGTTTCGCAGACAGAACGCTGGTCAGTGCTTTCAACTCTTCATTGCGGTTGAACAGGGTTGAGCCTTTCTGCTGTTCCTGCGCCACAGCAGTAGTGTTGAAGCAGCGCCATATCACTATATGCCGCGCATCTAACGCTGCAAAGCAATTCTTAAAAAAAAGGGCCAAATCAATAAGACTGCGGCAACGAATTGCTGCAATCCACAAGTCCGTCGAACTTGCCCGCGCATGAACTTGTAGTCTGGGTGCTCTTGCACGCGGTAAGCAGGCACTTCCTGCCCTTCTGGATTGTTGTACACATGTAAAGCCTCTGTATTGCAGTTGCGGCATTTAATACACGGCTCTGAGAGTCTGATACCGGGTACGAGGAAGGATGTCCAACAGCGTATGAACCATAGCCTCTGTGCGCTTTGACTCGTCTCCGCTTGATGGAAACGATGCCGGGACAAACAAGCAGTCTGCAATGTGCGCTGTTAGTACACTATAAACCCCCGAAGACCCCTGTGGTGCCACGGTTCGTATGGCATCTGCCCCCTGTTACGCTTTGCTGTGTGTCTTGCTGAGCCAAAATGCCTCAAGATGACAAGAGTCAGCATCAAGATAGTACTCTGGTGTGCCACACTAGTAGCTGGCCACACTAGCGTGGTACTGGAACTGGCTGCCACTGCATCAACCTCAGAACCATGACAACACCATCAGTGACTGCCAACAGCAGTCCAGCCCTAACAGCAGAAGGATGCTTGAGACAAGATACAAGAGCATCCTCAAGTATAGCTTCAGTGCTGAGATCCCTTTACCAATCTGTACTGCCAATTGCTGACCCGTTTGGTCCAGAACCAGCACAAACATACAGCAACACACAGCAGAAGTTCTTGATTTACAAAAGGTTGAATTATGTCTGCTTTGCTGCCCTCATGTCTTTTTCACACAGACACCCCGACACAGGTGACCAGGACATTTGAGTGCACCACATGGGTACTCGACAGTGAGACACACAACTGCAAGCTGTTGCTGAAGACTCAAGCAGGCTGCTGCATGTCAGTATCCAGAAAGCCGCCAACAGTCCCTGCTGATGTCAACACAGCAGTGAGGCTGTTGCTGGTGGCAACCAACTCACGACCCGGCTGCTACAGCAGAAGTATCACTGGCTGCGAGGAGATGAGATGCGACCTACAGCCCGACACTGAAATTATTGCTAGTACCACCACTGCCACCATCGTAGGACTCAGGCAGATACAGGTCCTACATGACATCATCGCCATCAGCAGTCACATCTCATCCTGAGACGCTACAATCGGGACCGGACTGTTGTACACCTTGGTAGGACCAAGAGAAACCAAACCATGATAGCCTTGAAAGAAGGAAGTGAACTACTGTCTACACCTGGTGACACCCTCTGATATGTTCACTCAGCGTGCTTCAACATGATGTCACAGCAGTAGACCATGTTGGGCTCATCAACCAGGTGTGACATCATGTCCCTCACTCCAGGGCACCACGACCACCATGAGGAACCAATTCGGCACTCCAGGACACCAGCAGCAGCACCATGTTGACCATCACCACCATGCAGCAGCAGCATTGAACCCAGCCATTTCCCAGCTGCTGTCTGCTGGCTCTGTTAACATATTGGCAGCTGATGACCACCATGAGCTGAAGAGTGTGGTGATGCTGCTGTCAGTGGTAGTGCTGCTGCTTGAGGTGTTAGGGCTGTCAGGGCAGCTGCTGGTTGTGGATGCTGGATTGCTGCTGATACTGGAAGTGTTGATGCTGCCAACAGCAAAAGCTGCTGCAGTGCCCAGCCAGCCCAGCCCCAAACCCTCTGTTTTACCATTGCTGCTGCTACTGCTCCTGTTGCTTAACGCCCTGCCGTCACCACTGTCTGAGGTAGCTCTACTCTTGCCTGTTGTGGGTGTGCCAGGTGCCTGCACGCTGTCAGCAACTGGCTGCTGGACCGTTGTGATGACCTTGCTTCTGTCGCTGCTGATTTTGGCAGCAAGCAGTTTGTTGGCAGCTGCAGTTTTGACCTTCTTGCTGGGCTGTGTTGGTGCTGCAACAGTACGAGGGTTAGCCTGGATGCTGACAGGCAATGCACCAGCTGGAGATGACTTGTGCACAGACAGCAGCTGCTCCATGACCTTGAGTTGTGCTTCCTGCTGCTCACACAGCTTCTGCAGCTCTGAGCGCTTAGCCTGGGCCACCTCTAGGGTCTTGCTGTTGCAGATGGTCTGAATCAGGTGATGCTGTGAATGATCATCATACTGCTTTTTCACAAATGCAAGGTGCTGCTCGCAAGGTCCTGGTTCAGATTTCCTTTTTCTGCTCAAGGCCCTTGACCTGCTGCTGCTGCTGCTGCTGCTTTCAAAGTGAGTCACATCAACAGCAAGTGTTTTTACATGCTCGTACTGGCGCTGCGCGGCCAGGAGCGCTTCTATGCTGTCCTGCTGCTCAGCAATTTGATGGTTCTTGCCAGCTATGGTCTGTTGCAGCGCTGCTATCTCCAGCTGCTGCTTTGCGGACTTATCTGCTGTCACAGCAAGCTCATGTTCTAGCTGGTTGAGTTTGACTACAGCCTGCTCGAGTTCCATGCTGTATATTGTGCTACCGGACGAGGAATAAGGAAGCTTGCTGCTTGGACAAGGAAAACCTCTGCAGGCAACACAGGACACGCCTTGAGGTCAAAGCGCAACCATTTGTATGGCTAGGTGGCCTGGTGTTGTGAGTCACGCGACTGCTCTGCGCCGCACTATAGCAGCAGATGCCATAAGCTTTGCCAACCAGCACTGGCAGGTAACTTGAAGTGCACTTGCAGGAGTCAACAATCACTCAAGGTCCTCTATAGTCATGTTGCTTCAAAGCAAATGTCCTATAAGCTACTAACTATGCTTTCTGCAGCAGAGAAGCCCCACCTTATCCCCGCTCACAGAGCTTGCAAGCCAATTGGAGGTGATGCGCCACCCTGTCTGAATGATAACAGTACTTTTGCTCAGCTCTGCCGTATATATACGAAACAATAGAGAAGCTGGATGGCCACACCAGACTGCAGGGGCACTCTTATCCGGAACACTGTCTGCTGGTAGGTTTAGTAAGAAATGCCAGACATACGCAGAACTGTGACTGCATACAATAATGAAGCTGGTACTTATCAGAAAGTGTATGTTACGGAGTGTTATTCTGCAGGCATAATACAACTCAGCGACTCAGCTCGCGCTCAAGTAACGAGTTGAGCTTGAATTGAGGCACTGCAGATGAAGAAAACTTTGCACACAATGCACCACAAAGACACTTAGTTTCACTGCTGCTGTTGCTGCCGCTCTGGCGCTGCTGCTGCTATGTCCGAAGGCAAGGTGTATGATAGTGGTGTCATTATATTGACACGTTAATGCCACCTGCATTGTTAAGCTACTGTGACCGCTGGCGCATTGCCTCACCTGTACCGTAGTTACATGTAACTAATCCTGGCCGTTTTCATTCTCACCACCACCGCCGCCGCTGCTGCTGCTGCTGCTGCTGCTGCGTTTTGCTGAGTTAGGTGATGCTGTTGGCGCCAAGATTCGACAACTTGACTGATGGTGTCCATGACTGTAGAGATCCATCATGATCAGATTGCAGACATGAATTTGATCACGATGGCGATGAGCTTCATCAGAGGATGGGAGATCAATTGCATGCATTTACAGCCGCCGCAGCAGCAGCAGCAGTGGCAGCAGCAGTGATCAAACCTAAGCATCATGCTGCTGCATGAATAGCTCATCTGCTGCAGAAGTTGTTGGCCTTCTGCAGCGCGTAATAATTACTGTATATCACAGTATCCATGTGAAGGTTAGTCTGTCACATGTCTGTTTGAATTCACTCATCACAACGCACGACAGTGGTCAAAATGATAATGCTGCAAAACGAAATCTGTAGACATTCAACCAGTGCAATTACTGCTCGAGTGAACTCATTTGTGCAGAACTAGCTGAGCAAGACCCTGTGACAGCATCCGGGGAGTCATCACAACATCAAAAACCTTGGATAACGTAGACTGCCGACTGTGGTAGGAGCAGCAGCAGCAGGGGTGGTGGCAGTGGCAGCAGCAGCAGCATGCAACATTGCATACATATGACAATTGAGGTTTGTGCATGAAGTTGTGCACACCAGAGGCCAGAATGCACGAGTACGTACTGCTGTTGCTGCTGCTGCCAGCAGGAGTTCTGCTGCTGCTGTCGCATTATAGTTATTAAATCTAGCTCAGCTCGTTTCACTGAAAAATGTGCCTTGACATCACCTTGAAAGGCCGCCGCTTTTCATTCCACGTGTCCATCATCAAGATCCAAGGTGCATTTCTCCAGGTGGCAGCAGCAGCAGCAGCAGCAGAATGCTGGGGTCGAGGGGTACTGCCTTGAGTGATGGTGCTTTGCCCTCATGGCCATCAACAGCGCATTCACATCTTTGGCACCAGACATGCATTGTTGACTTTGCTGACGACACCCCTGTATCAGCAAAGCGGACAATGCACCTCAGATGCAGCTACGCATCGTCAGCAGCGCAACAGCAGCAGCAACAGCAGCAGCAACAGCAGCAGCAACAGCAGCAGCAGTCCAACACTTTCGCGACGTACCTTCTCTATCAGTCATTGTGTTGGCGTCCAGCAAGCAGTGTACCTGGCAGCTGCTTGTATTGTCGCAGTTCGAATGAATGATCACACAAGATCGAATGATCTCAGAAGAGATCAGGGAACCTGAGCAGCAGCAGCAGCAGCAGGTACAAGATCACAGGCAGCAGCAGCAGCAGCAGTGGAGTTCAGGCTGCCCAGCTGCCATTGCAGTGCATTCAAAAGCTCTGTTAACGCAACTCTGACTCTATTCAAGCACAAGGGTCAAGCTTGAACATACACTAGCAGCTGCAAGACGACTACGCTCCAATGTTTGCGAACCTTACCTTGTTCAATCACCGCAGCATTATATCAGCAGAAGCTGCAGTTGTTGAGCACCTGTTGAAGAACGTTGTGGAGGTGCGGGTAAGTACGACGGTGTTTCACTGATAAAAGCTGTGCTCGTCAGCAAGATCGGGCAACTGCCATGTACCTGGACATGTCCAGCTGGACATGTCACGCACATTTACTGCTGTGACCTTTGCAGCAGAGCCCCCACAAGCACATACACTATACCAGCTCACATTGGCATTGCTAGCTTGCAAGCTGGATGAGGCTCTTCTGGAAGAATGCGAGGCAGACGCTCCAACTGCGTTGCTTGCGACATCCGCTGCTGCTGCTGCTGCTCGTTGTGATTCAGCACGTTTACTGCCAGATAAGCATTGTCACCGTCAGTCGCTCAAGCGAACGAGCAATGGAAGGGTCGCTGTTTACTGTATCTTCTCAGACTCTTGTGACTGAGTGTTGATTGTCGGCCAGGTGCCCTGGTGCTTGCGGAAGAGCTGCACGCTCTCCCGCCGCAGGACACTAGTAGTGTATCGGCGATACACTTAGACGCGTTCGCGACAACAGCGTGCCACCACCAATTAGTTCAAGTGTTGATGGTGGTGTATGCCTATTGCAGATGCATTTGTATAGCCTGTACCAACATGTTGCAGGTTCAACTCAGCTGATTGTGTTTCGAAAACAGCAATGAGTCATTGATGTAAGGCCCTAAAGCAAGGTGCTGCTGTCGCTGCTGCAAGATGTGCATGCTTACGTAACGAGTTCGATTGCAGTCAGCTACAGTACAGGAGGGCCATGCAGTACATGCCCGGTGCCCTGCGACGACAGCAAGCATCACGATTGCTCAATGCTAAAGCTGTTATGCTATTATCAGTCAAAGCATGCTTATCAACCGTAACCGAATGTGACCGTCCCAGACAGCGCGCCGGACCCTCCCCCCCAGACGGTCCCAGCAGCCCGGTTAGAATGTGACCGTCAAGTTGCCCAAGACCTTCTTCGAGCCTGACCTTATTGGCGAGATTTTTTCCTCCATGTCAAACGCAGACACAAGGAGGGATGCGGGTGAAGTTGCGTGGATGCAGGGCGTTTGACAATGGCCAGCCAGGAGTGGGAAAGACTCAATTGTACAGCAACATATACACACAAGGTGCGCGCAAATTACTCATCATCTAAATATTGTCGTACTGCAGCAATGACAGACCTTGGATCGGGGGAGCCAGCACATCTGCAAGCCTTGCAGATGTGGTTGAACACACTGCCTCAGCCCCAGATATGTTGCTGCTGCACATACTTGCGATCACCGTCGCGCAACTTGAGCACAGTGATGGGATTTTGGCGTATAGCACGCTTTCTGCGCTTCGTTTTACGGCAATGCATGAAGCTGGTGACAAGCAAACTATCGCAGCCTGCTGGAGCAGACAGCCTGACCCTTAAAGGGTTGCATTTCCGTCGTCCCTGCTGCTGCAGACCATGCACTGATACAGCTGAGCAGAGGGCTGTTTGTCTTGCCTGGCATATGCCTTGTCAGTGATGGCATCCAGTAAGCCTTTCACTACACTGGACGATGTTCACAATCAGCGGGCAGTGACTGCTGACTGCGGCGCTTCTGCTGCAGCTTTCCAGTGGATCCAATTACCTTTTCCACTTGCTGGCAGTACACCACTGCAGCTGCCACATCAGGTCGATGACTGCTGCCTATGCTGCTGCTGTCATGCCAAGTGGGCTAGCTTGCACATGGTGGAAGTAGTCTCCATCAAGCTGTGAACCAAGGTTTGCATCCACTAACATAATGACTGCTCAGGAGGACTTGAGTCCTTCGCAGCCTGCAGGCTGCATTCACTTGCTGATAGCGTCATTATCATCAACAAGTCTCGTGCTACCAGCTGACGTTCACTCTGTGTACCCTCTGGTCTGCTGCTGCCTGTTTTGCCTTGTTGTTGAGTGCTGTTCTGTTACTGCTGGTCAGAGGAGCTAAGAAGCTGCTGGTGAAGGATTTGATGTAGGGCTCTAGGGCAGTGCCACTCCAGCCATCAACCTGAAGAAAGAACACACACAGCATGAGAGACCTGACAGGAT
>JARWLF010000921.1:0-12213 GCA_029853055.1 Scenedesmus sp. KT-U | reverse complement strand
TCGCCCGACTTGACGAGGGCGAGCGCCCAGAAATGCGGCGGCGTCCACAGGAAGATGATCGCGAACAGGACGAGCGTCTCGATGCCGAGCGAGCCCGTCACCGCGAGATCGGCCACCATCGGCGGGAAGGCGCCGGCCGCGCCGCCGATGACGATGTTCTGCGGCGTCGAGCGCTTGAGCCACATCGAATAGACGACGGCGTAGAAGAAGATCGTGAAGGCGAGAAAGGCCGCCGCCCACCAATTGGCGACGAGGCCGAGCACCAGGACCGAGCCGACCGACAGCGTCATCCCGAAGGCGAGCGCCTCGCCCGGCGTCACGCGCCCGGCGGGGATCGGCCGCTTGTGGGTGCGCGTCATCACCGCGTCGATATCGGCGTCCCACCACATGTTGAGCGCGCCCGACGCGCCCGCGCCGACCGCGATCGCGAGGAGCGCGGCGAAGGCCTCGACGGGGTGGACGGTTGCGTCGACCACGACCATGCCGACGAGCGCCGTGAACACGACGAGGAACATCACCCGCGGCTTGAGGAGCGCGATGTAGTCCCCCGGCTCGGCGAGCGAGCCCGTCACCGGCTGCAGGACCGCAGGCCCGGAGACCGGCTTCGCCGCCGGTCGCGTCGCGGACGCGTAGCTGTCGGTCATCGAGTTCATCGGGTGTCGCGTTCCGTTGTTCCTCGGGCTCGAGCCCGCGCCTGTCGGATCGAAGGCCTCGGCCGAGAGAGTTGGCCCCTCTGCGCAACCGCTCCCGATCGCGGGAGCGGCTCGGCGGAGGGGCCGGGCGGCGCGCGGCCGCCCGGCTCCGTGCGGAAGGTGCGGCGCCTCAGTGGCGCGTGTCCGCAATCTTCGGCAGCTCCTCGAACTGGTGGAACGGCGGCGGGGAGGACAGGGTCCATTCCAGCGTCGTCGCACCCTCGCCCCACGGATTGTCCGCCGCGGCGACCTTGTCGCGGTAGGCGACGTAGATGCCGTAGAGGAACACGAGGAGCCCGAGACCGAAGATGTACGAGCCCATCGAGGAGACGAAGTTCCAGCCCGCGAAGGCGTCCGGATAATCGGCGTAGCGGCGCGGCATGCCGGCGAGCCCGAGGAAGTGCATCGGGAAGAAGAGCACGTTCGCGCCGACGAAGGAGATCCAGAAGTGGAGCTTGCCGATCCACTCCGGCATCACGTAGCCGGACATCTTCGGGAACCAGTAATAGACGCCGGCGAAGATGATGAACACCGCGCCGAGCGAGAGCACGTAGTGGAAGTGCGCCACCACGTAATAGGTGTCGTGCATGTAGCGGTCGATCGAGGCGTTGGCGAGCACGACGCCGGTGACGCCGCCGACCGTGAACAGGAAGATGAAGCCCACCGCCCATTGCATGGCCGCCGTGAAGCGGATCGAGCCGCCCCACATCGTCGCGATCCAAGAGAAGATCTTGATGCCCGTCGGCACCGCGATCACCATCGTCGCGAAGACGAAATAGGCCTGGGTCTGCAGCGAGAGGCCGACCGTGTACATGTGGTGCGCCCACACGACGAAGCCGACGACGCCGATCGCCACCATCGCGTAGGCCATGCCGAGATAGCCGAAGATCGGCTTCTTCGAGAAGGTCGAGATGATGTGCGACACGATGCCGAAGGCCGGCAGGATCATGATGTACACTTCGGGGTGGCCGAAGAACCAGAACAGGTGCTGGTAGAGGATCGGGTCGCCGCCGCCGGCCGGGTCGAAGAAGGTCGTCCCGAAATTGCGGTCGGTCAGCAGCATCGTGATGGCGCCCGCGAGCACCGGCAGCGCGAGCAGGAGGAGGAACGCCGTCACCAGCATCGACCACGCGAACAGCGGCATCTTGTGCAGGGTCATGCCCGGCGCGCGCATGTTCAGGATCGTGGTGATGAAGTTGATCGCGCCGAGGATCGAGGCCGCGCCCGCGAGGTGCAGCGACAGGATCGCGAAGTCGAGCGCGGGCCCCGGATGGCCGAGCGTCGAGAGCGGCGGATACACCGTCCAGCCGCCGCCGAAGCCGAGCGTGCCGGGAGCGCCCTCGAAGAACAGCGACAGGATCAGGAGGCAGAACGCCGCGACCGTCAGCCAGAACGAGATGTTGTTCATCCGCGGGAAGGCCATGTCCGGCGCGCCGATCATGATCGGCACGAACCAGTTGCCGAACCCGCCGATGAGCGCCGGCATCACCATGAAGAACACCATGATGAGGCCGTGGCCGGTGACGAAGACGTTGTAGACCTGCGGATTGGTGAAGATCTGCAGGCCCGGGTCCTGCAGCTCGAGACGGATGCCGATGGACAGGGCGCCGCCGACCAGACCCGCGATGAACGCGAAGATCAGGTACATCGTGCCGATGTCCTTGTGGTTCGTCGAATAGATCCAGCGCCGCCAGCCCGTCGGGTGGTCGTGCGCCTCCGCATGCGTCGCGTTCGTCGCGGTTGCCATGTCTCAAAACCCTCTTGGCGCTACGGCGCCCGTTCGAGCTTCACCTGTGTCGTGTCGGCGCGGCCCGGCGGCCGCGCCCTCTCGAATCGATTCTGCGAGCGGGGCCGTCCTCAGCGGACGGCCTCCTCCTCGACCACGGTCCGGGCGAGGCGCACGCCGTCGTCGCGATTCGCGAAGCGCGTCTCCGCGTCGACCAGCCACGCCGCGAACTCCTCCTGCGAGACCACGCGGATCTCGATCGGCATGAAGGCGTGGCGCGCGCCGCACAGCTCCGAGCACTGCCCGTAATAGACGCCCTCGCGCTCGGCGCGGAACCAGGTCTCGTTGAGGCGCCCGGGAACCGCGTCGATCTTGAGGCCGAAGGACGGGAGCGCGAAGGCGTGCAGCACGTCCGACGCCGTCACCTGGACGAGGACCGTGGTGTTGACCGGCACCACCATCGGCTCGTCGACGGCCAGGAGCCGCGGCACGCCGCGCTGCGCCGCCTCGTCGTCCTCGAGCATGGTCGAGATGAACTCGAAGGAGCCGTTCTCGGTCTCGTACTCGTAGGACCAGTACCAGGAATGGCCGGTCGCCTTCACGATCAGCTCCGGCTCGGGAATCACGAGTTGGTCGCGCATGATGCGGAAGGACGGGATCGCGATGCCGACCAGGATCAGGATCGGGATCACCGTCCAGGCGACCTCGATCAGCGTGTTGTGCGAGGTGCGCGAGGGAACGGGGTTCTTCGCCTCGTTGAAGCGGAAGATGCACCACAGGAGCAGGCCGCCGACGAACAGCGTGATCAGCGTGATCACCCAGACGAGCGCTGTGTGGAAATCGTACATGTTCTGCGCGGTCTGCGTCACCGGCGTCTGCATCGCGATCTGCCAGTCGGCCGGCTGCCCGACCTGGGCGAGCGCCGCCCCGCCGAGCGCCGGAAGCGCCAGCGCGCCCCCGAGCACGACGGCGAGCCTCCCCCGTACCGATGATCCCGACCACCCAAGACCCATGCGCATGCCGAAGCTCCCTCGTTGCGATCTCCGCGCCGCGGCGCCCGCTTGCGGGGGCATCGGCGGGCGGCTCGCGAGCGCGTCCGATTTGACCCACGTCAAAAACACAATGCGCGGGGAAGCGCAACGGCTCGAAAGTCGCAGATCGATGCGTCATAACCGCCGAAAGGCCGCCAGAACGCCTTTCTCGCGGCCTTTTTCCAGGGCCGCGACCCGGCCGTGCACCGGGTTGCTTGACAAAACGGCCCCGCAATGGTCGGAAACGTGGTCGCCGCACAACACATGCGGTTTTTTGCAAGTCACCGTTCGCGCGGGCGCGCCGGACCCCTCCGGCCGCCCGTCTGGGGAACCCGCCATGGCGCCTGACGACACCAGACGAGCCGCCCGCTCCCGGGGCCTTCCGCGAGGCCTCTCGCAGCGCCTGTCGGCGACTGCCGCGCGGCTCGCCCTGCGTTGCGCACTCCTGTGCGGGGCGCTCGGCCTCGGGCTGGCGGTCGCCGCGCCTCCGGCCGCGGCGCAGGGCGTCGTGCGCGAGGTGTTCGGGGATTGGCAGCAGCGCTGCGAGACGCCGCCCGGCGCCCGCGAGGAGCAATGCGCCATCGTCCAGAACGTCGCCGCCGAGGACCGGCCGAACGTCACGCTCCTCGTGATCGTGCTCGCGACCGCCGACACCGAGGCGAAGCTGCTGCGCGTCGTCGCGCCGCTCGGCGTCCTGCTGCCGGCGGGGCTCGGGCTGCGCATCGACGACACCGACGTCGGCTCGGCCGGCTTCGTGCGCTGCCTGCCGACGGGCTGCGTCGCCGAGGTGATCATGGACGACGGCCTCGTCGGTCTCCTGCGCGGGGGCCAGGAGGCGACCTTCATCATCTTCCAGACGCCCGAGGAGGGCATCGGCATCCCCGTCTCCCTCTCGGGATTCGCGCAGGGATTCGACACCCTGCCGTGACGGGGCTACACCATAGGCGAAGCCGCGAGATCGGCGAGCGTTCGGGGGTTTGACGTGTCTGCGCAACGTATTCTCGGCCCCGGCCTGGGCCTCCTGTGCATCCTCGCCCTCTCGGGCTGCGGCACCACCGCCGGCGGCGACGGCGGCGGCAACCCGCTGGCGAACATCTTCGCCTATGGCGGCACCACGGTCCCGCCCTCCCTGCCGGACATCGCCTTGGAGGACGCGCCCTGCCCGCGCGTCGAGGTGATCCAGGGCCGGGCCGCCACGCGCGCCTATGCCGGCGGGCGGACCGGATCGAATCAGGCGCTGCGCCATCAGATCTCGGTCGTCGACGTCTCCCGCGAATGCGTGGCGCTCCCCGACGGCACGAACCAGATCCGCGTCGGCGTGCTCGGCCGGGTGCTGATCGGCCCGCAGGGGGGCGCCGGCCGCTACGAGGCGCCGCTGCGCATCGTCGTGCGCACGCCGAGCCGCACCTTCGAGAACCGCGTGCGCCGCGTCTCCGCGACGGTCGCCTCCGGCCAGACGCAGGCAGATTTCGTGCATGTCGAGGAGGATCTGCGCCTGCCGCTCTCGGTGGGGAGCAACTTCCTGATCGAGGTCGGCATCGACGGCTGAGGCCGCCGCCGGGAGGCGCATGCGGGAGGCGCGCCCTCGGGGCCGGCGAGAGGCCAGCGAGAGGCCGACGGGAGCGCCCCGCGCAATCGCGAAAGCGCCTCAATCGCGGCGCATCACGCGGCCGGCCCGACACGCGCCCTTGCGCGGCGTCGCGCCGGTCGATACGACTTTCAGCCGACCCGACGAGCTCCGTTCGCCGCGCGCGAGCGCGCGTCCGGTTCGACTCGTCCGGAATCATCGAGAGTGACCGAGCGTTGCGAGCTTCCTCCACCGCCCTCGCCCAGTGCCTCCTCGTTCTCGCGGTCCTCGTCGCGATCGGGACGGTGCTCCTGGGCGTCGCGGGTCCCGCTCATGCCGTGGACGCGGTCCGGGTGCATCGCGACGCGACGGCGGTGGACCTGACCCCGGCGATCGAGCGCTACCGCTCCGACGGCGACGTCATCCAGATCTCCACGGCGCCGGGCGTCGACGGCATCGTGCGGCGCATCGCCGTGCGCGCGCGCGAGGCGGGCTCGCGTCCGGACTGGATCGTCTTCGCTCTCACCAACGATTCGGACGAGCAGATCGACCGCTACCTCGTCGCGCCCCATTTCCGGCTCGCGGGATCGGGGGTGATGTGGCCCGATCTCGGCTCCTCGCGTATAGCCGCGGTCACCGCGAGCCAGGGCTTCCGGCCCGACCGCGTCGAGGATCCGCGCGCGGACGTGTTCCTGATCACGCTCGATCCCGGCACCACGGTGACCTTCGTCGCCGAGCTGCGCACGCCCGACGTGCCGCGCGTCTATCTCTTCGAGCCGACGGTCTATCGCGAGAAGGAGAACGGGCTGACCCTCTACAAGGGGATCATCATCGGCATCTCCGGCCTGCTCGCCCTGTTCCTGACGGTGATCTTCGTCGTCAAGGGCGCGCTGATCTTCCCCGCCGCGGCGGCGCTCGCCTGGGCGGTGCTCGCCTATGCCTGCATCGATTTCGGCTTCTTCGCCCGCGTCTTCCCCCTCGCCGACGACATGGAGCGCGTCTACCGCGCGGCGGCGGAGGCGGTGCTCGCGGCGACGCTCCTCGTCTTCCTGTTCGCCTATCTGAACCTGAACCGCTGGCACGTGCGCTACGCCCACGTGACCCTCGTCTGGCTCGCCTTCCTCGCCGGGCTCGTCGGCCTCGCGGTGATCGATCCGCCGGTCGCGGCCGGGGTGGCGCGGATCTCGCTCGCGACGGTCGCCGGCATCGGCTTCCTCCTCGTCCTCCACCTCGCGACGCACGGCTACGACCGAGCGGTGATGCTGATCCCGACCTGGCTCCTCCTCGTCGTCTGGGTCGCGGCCGCGGGCTTCACCGTGATGGGACACCTGCAGAGCGACCTCGTCGCCCCGGCGCTCATCGGCGGGCTCGTGCTGATCGTGATGCTGATCGGCTTCACCGTCGTCCAGCACGCCTTCTCGGGCGTCTCGCTCGCCCACGGCTCGGTGAGCGACACCGAGCGGCGCGCGCTGGCGCTCGCGGGGGCGGGCGACATCGTGTTCGACTGGGACGTCGTCTCGGATCGCGTCTACGTCTCCCCCGAGGTCGAGGCGCTGCTCGGCCTCAAGCGCGGGGCGCTCGGCGGGCCGGCCTCCGGCTGGCTCGACCTGATCCACCCCTTCGACCGCGACCGCTACGGCGCCGCCCTCGATTCGGTCATCGAGAGCCAGCGCGGGCGCATCGCCATCGACGTGCGCCTGCGCGCCGAGAGCGGCGCCTTCCACTGGCTGCGGCTCAAGGCGCGTCCGGTGGTGGGCACCGACGGCGAGGTGATTCGCGTCATCGGCACGCTGTCCGACGTCACCGATTCGAAGACCTCCGAGGAGCGCCTCCTGCACGACGCGGTGCACGACAGCCTCACCGGCCTGCCGAACCGCCAATTGTTCGAGGACCGGATCGAGACCGCCCTCGCCTTCGCCGGCCAGGACGGGGCTCTGCGCCCGGCGGTGATCCTCGTCGACGTCGACCGCTTCCGCGCCACCAACGAGGCGGTCGGCATGGCGGGCGGGGACGCGATCCTGCTCACGCTCGCGCGCCGGCTCGGGCGCCTCCTGCGGCCGCAGGACACGCTCGCGCGGCTGTCGAGCGATTGTTTCGGCCTCGTCCTCCTCTCCGAGCGGGAGGCCGAGCGCGTGATGGCCTTCGCCGAGATGATCCGCCGCGCCCTCTCGACGCCGGTGACGCATGCCGAGCGCGAGCTCTTCCTCACCGCCTCGATCGGCGTCGCGCTGCACGACCAGACCGCCGACCAGCGCCGCGAGGACGTGATCAAGAAGGCGGAGATCGCCATGGCGCACGCCCAGCGCCAGGGCGGCAACCGCGTCGAGGTGTTCAAGCCGACGATGCAGAGCGTGCGCGACGACCGCCTCGCGCTCGCCGCCGACCTGCGCCGGGCGCTCGAGCGCGGCGAGATGAAGGTGACCTTCGAGCCGGTGGTGCGCCTCGAGGACCGCACGGTGGCGGGCTTCCAGGCGTCGCTGCGCTGGGATCACCCGCGGCTCGGGCGCGTGCGCCCGGAGACCTTCGTGCCGCTCGCCGAGGAATCGGGGCTCGTCGTCGAGCTCGGCGCCTTCGCGCTGCAGCGCGCCGCGAGCGAGCTCGCCGCCTGGCAGAGCGCGCTCGACGTCGATCCGCCGATCTTCGCGAGCGTCTCGCTGCCGAGCCGCCAGCTCCTGCGCCCGGATCTCGTCGGAGAGCTCAAGACCGTGCTCGCGCGCGCGAGCGTGCTGCCGGGCTCGCTCAAGCTCGAGCTGCCCGAGGCGCTCGTGATGCACAATCCCGAATTCGCCACGCAGCTCCTGGTGCGCCTGCGCGATCTCGGCGCGGGCCTCGTCCTCGACGATTTCGGCACCGGCTTCTCCTCCCTCGCTTATCTGCAGCGCTTCCCCTTCGACCACGTGAAGATCGACCAGAGCTCCGTGCGCGCGCTCGCGAACGGGGGCCGCGCGAGTTCCCTGCGTCCGATCGTGGCGCTCGCGCGCGAGCTCGGGCTCGGGGTGGTGGCGGAGGGCGTCGAGACGGAGGAGGTCGCGAACGCGCTCGCCGATCTCGGCTGCGATTACGCGGTGGGCTGGCTGTTCGGCGAGCCGATGACCTCCCACCAGGCCCGCCGCATCGTCGGCGCGGCGACGGAGGCCGCGTGAGGCCCCCTCCCCCGGCGCGGCCACGCCCGTGATCGGGATCTTCGATTCCGGCCATGGCGGCCTCACCGTGCTCGACGCGCTGCGCCGACGGCTGCCGCAGGAGACGTTCCTCTATCTCGGCGACCATTCCCGTGCGCCCTACGGCGTGCGCAGCGGCCCCGAGATCCTCGCGCTCACCCGCGAGGGGGTGCAGACGCTGTTCGAGCAGGGCTGCGGGCTCGTGATCCTCGCCTGCAACACGGCCTCGGCGATCGCGCTGCGGCGCCTCCAGCAGGACTGGCTGCCCCACGCTTTCCCCGAGCGGCGGGTGCTCGGCGTTGTCGTGCCGACGATCGAGGTCGTCGCGGGCGCGGGCTTCAACGGCTGGGCCGCGGCGGCGCCTTCCGCGCGGCGTGGCCGGGTGGCGTTGTTCGCGACGCGGGCGACGGTCGACAGCCGCGTGTTCGAGATCGAGATGCGCAAGCGCGCGCCCGGCATCGAGGTCTGCGCGGAGGCCTGCCTCGACCTCGCGCGGCTGATCGAGGACGGCGCCCCGGCGGACGTGCTCGGTTCATGCGTCGAGGAACACGTGCGCGCGCTCGTCGCACGCGAGGGCGGGAGACCCTTCGACGCCGCGCTCCTCGGCTGCACGCATTTCCCCCTCGTGCGCGCCGCCTTCGAGGCCGCGCTGCCGCGCGAGACCGCGATCGTCTGCCAGCCCTCGCAGGTCGCCGCCGCCACGCAGGACTACCTCGCCCGCCATCCGCGATTCGCGTCACCCGGCGCGGGCGGGGTCCGGCTCCTGACGACGGGGGACGTGGGGCGCGTCGAGCGCAGCTCCGCCGCCTTCGCGACCGTGCTCACCAGCCTATCCGGCACGCGCTTCGAGGGCGCGCCGCCGCGCGGGTAGACCGGTCCGCTCAGAAGCTGAAGATCGCGAAGACGCCCAGCAGCTGCAGCGTGTCGGACACGGGGAAGCCGAGGTCGAGCCCGTCGAGCGCGGCGAGGAGGCCCGTCAGCAGCATCAGATTGAAGACGAGGACGCCGACGCCGTAGAGCGCCATGCCCACGCGTCCGGCCTTGGAGCGCAACACTCCCCTCATCGCGATCTGCCCCTCGTCGGCCGTCTCGGCCCGTCCCGTTGCGGCACATCTTGCAGATTCGGGGGCCGTCCGCAATCGCGCGCTCGCGCGCAGGTGCGCAGTTCAGCGCGGTTTCAGGACGACAACGCCCACACCTTGAGCACGAGGATCGCCACGCCGATGGCGACGATGGCGATGGTCTGCGGCGCGAGGCTCATCACGGCACTCCTGATGTGGGGGACGCCTGTCGTCGGGGACGTTTGCGAGATAGGGCGCGGCGGATCGCGGACGAGTGTCGCGCGCAGGCAACAGATGGCGACCGATTGCGTCGGGAGGCCGTCTCGACCGAGCTCGGCCTTTTCCCGGCGCGCGTCCTGCGCCTAGCCTGTCGCAGATACGAGCGGCCGAGCGAATCAGCCGCCGAAGGGGGCTCCATCATGATCGACAGCGCGCCGGCGAGGCGTTCGGGTGCATCGAAGCTGCTTTTCGTTCTCGTCACCGTCGTCGCGATGGTCGCGCTCGGGGGTTGCGCCTACCTTCAGGCCGAGAACGAGGCGCTGACGCGTGCGCTCGCCGACGTCCGCAGCGCCGGCGAGGCCGAGCGCGCCACGCGGGATCGGGAGATCGCGCGGCTTCAGGCCCGTCTCGCGCAGGCGCAAGCCCGCGGCGCCCTGTCGGAGGACATCGCCGCGCTCGAGGAGCGGGTCGCCGGTCTGACGGACGCCGTCGCCGCGCTCGAGAGCCGGAAGACGGATCTCGACGCGGAGGTCGCGACGCTCGCCGCGCAGGGTCCCGCGCTCTCGCAGGACGTCGCGCAGGTCGAGGCGACGCTCGCGAGCCGCCGGGCGGAGCTCGCGCGGATCGACGCCGCTCTGAATGCCGGCCGCTCGGCCTCCGCCGCGACGACGAGCGATCTCGAACGCCTGCGCGCGGAGGAGGCGGACGTCGCGACGCGGATCGCCGCGCTGCGGGCGACGGCGCGCGACCTCGAGAGCACCGGGGCCGCGCTCGAGGCCCGCATCGCCACGCAGCGCCGGGCCGCCGATGCGCTCGACGCCGACATCGCCCAAAGCCGCGCCCGCCTCGCCCGCCTCACCAATCTCGCCCGCGCCGCCGAAGCCCAGCTCGCGGCGATCGCGCTCGAGCTCGCGGATGTCGAGACGGGGGTGGAGACTGTGGGCGAGGCCGCGGCCGAGACGGCGGCGACGGATCTCGCGGTCGCGCGGCCGGTGGAGTGAGCCACTTCTCGTGACGCGATGCCGTACGCAAATGGAAACACCTGCTCCGGTGCCTCGCCGGGTCGGAGCCGGATTCCCCGTACAGGAAGCCGAACTAGACCACGCAGCACCGTCACGGCGCTCACTCACGTAAGCCGGCAAACAGCTTCGCTGCCAGGCTTCAGATCCAATTCGGCGAGCGCATTCTCGACCTGCAGAACTCCACGGCGCAGCTCTCCGATTCCAGGAACGACATCTCCGTCGAGGCACGCGACGAGTCTGCATCCTAGAATCTGCTGACAGGCGGATACTATGCTCTCGAGCTGTCCGAGAACGTGCGTCGGGGCAGGACTTCTCAGGATCTCGAACGAAAACCGGATCGTGCGGAAATGCTGTGAACCGGCCGCGACGCGCTCGGGGAGCGCATAACCGAGCTCCCCGTCATCGACCTCGGCCCAAACGAGGTTCTCGTTCGGGTTCGTCGGATCGATCCAATGAAAGCAATCCATATTGCCCCACCGGAGCCCTAACCGGTGCAGCAGGTCCCATATGCCGCGTCCATCCCAGTAATCGCCATCGGGATGCGAGGCCCAGATCGTCACGGTTCTCGGATTGATCGCGGCGACTCGTGTGGCTCTTCGAAATCGTGTCTCGAGAGCCGGCAGAGAGAACTTGGGAACCGTAAAGTCACAGGACTGCTCGGCAAGCGCGGAAGCCAACGCCTCAGCACCAGCGCTTATCTTCGCCGGATCAGGCTCGGCCCACGACGCGAGCGACCATGCCGGTATCAAAGCAACGCCATACGGCGGCGACTCCTTCGATGTCAGATAGGTAACTCGGCCTTCGGGCGTGCGGACGTGGTAGGTCGGTCGAGCGTAAAGCTCGTGCCTCGCGTACAGGCTTTCGGCGAGGGCGGAGCAGTCGAACACCGTCGCTGCTTCGAAGGTGATGGACCAATCCGAGATCGGACAAGGGGCATAGTCGCGATCTGGACCCTGCCGGTCGTCTCGATCCGGGTCGCTCGGCGGCGGTACGAGGTTCAGAAGCGGCTCGAGTGTCTTCGTTCCGGGCAGCGCGGATTCGACACGTAACTCGGTCAGAGTGGCAGGGACGAGAGCCAGGTCACCCATCACGATCGGCTGCTCCGCGGACGACTTCTCGCCCATGAGTCGTTTCCACCAGAGGAATTTCTCGATCATTCCGTAGCTCCGACCCCACGTTCGATCATCTTGCTAAAGTATCAATTGTTGCATCCATATCAGAGAACAAATTTCGAGGCGCATTTCAAGTGCGATGATCGGGTCGGCGCGCGCGTCGTGGCCCATGGGGACGCGTCACGAGCCGCTCGGCGCATATGTCGATCGGGAGCGCTGCAATCGCCAGCCGAGCCGTCACTCGGCAGCCGGACACGCGACTGCCTGGAATACGACGACGTGGCGGATGCGTCGCGCGCGTTGCCTCGGGATTTGCCGACCCACGCCCGCCCGCGCACGATCAGCGCTTGGCAAAGCCGTCGATGCTTCGGACTTTTTCGGCAGAATGGCGCGCCCGACAGGATTCGAACCTGTGACCTTTGGAATCGGAATCCAACGCTCTATCCAGCTGAGCTACGGGCGCGGGCCGCGCTCGGGCGCGGTTCTGGGGGTTTAGCCGATCCGGCGGCGGGGGGCAAGAGATTCGCGGGGGTCGGCGCCGGAGCGATCAGCACCCGATCTCCCGGCGGATGGCGTCGACCTCGCGGCGGGAGCGGCAGACGTTCTCGCACGGGATGCCGTC
>JARWLF010000920.1:0-12216 GCA_029853055.1 Scenedesmus sp. KT-U | reverse complement strand
GGCCCACTGAAAGAAGGCCTAGTGTTCGAGTGCAGCACATCTTACTCTCGTGCTTTATTGGCATGGCCGCCGGCGCCTGTGCTAGCGGCAGTTGGTGCCAAGCTGCAGTTTGAGTTGGCAGTTGGCATGAATGGCCGAGTGTGGCTGAATTCAGGAAGTTATGCTACAACAGTAAAGGTGGCAAACATCATTCAGGAATCGCAGAATATTCCAACAACAGAGCAGCAGCAGTGGGTTAAGGAAAAACTGCAGCAGTAGCAGGAGTGCATCATGCATGGTGCTGCAGTCTGGACTGTAGAACTTCTACAATCAAAAGAAGTTGCCTCCCTGGGTCAGCATAGTGAGGTTTGATCTATCGCTGGTTACTGAATCCGTTATTGATAGGCAACAGGTATGCAGCACTGACAGCATCTGTGTCGGTACCTATTGTGACAGGTCATGCTCACATTACCCTGCAAGCGATGCTCGCCAATAAGGAACAGACTCATGCTGTAAAAGATGTTTTGAATGGTGCAGCAGCTGCATATCGTGAATGTGCGGCAGTGCGCCTGTTACTACCACCGCAGAAGCATTTGACAATGTCAATGTACCTGCTGATCTTGCAGTGCCATCAAGGGTCCTGATGCCATTGTCCTCTCCTGGCATCACAAGCACACGCGGGATCTTCTGAGGGATCTGACAGAGCTCCTGACAATACCAGCGACAGTATAATCAGCACAGCAGAGTCTGCCGAGTGAGGCAGAGGACCCTGCTTGCTGCCAGTAGCTGCATTTCTCATGTGCAAGTGTACTGCATGTATCTGTTGTTACGACCAAGTCTCTGGCTGCGAAGACTTCTTGTACAAGGGTACATACCACTGGGGTTGCAGTTTTGAAGCTTGTTTTGCCCATGGTGGTTGTATGTAACAAACAGGCTCATGCAGGCTACTAGCCTAGTATATGATTAACTGCTTGTAATAGTTACTTTCAAAGCAAAGATGTACGCAACGAGACACATATACATAGTAAAAGAACAAAATTGCTGCTTAGGTGAATGTATGTATGCAAGGTCCTCTACTTGTCCATCGCGCAGTAGCCGAGTCCCGATAATGTGCAGCATCTACCCCAGTTCTCTAGCTAACCTCTAGCCTGTCTCACCTACAACGATACCAAAAAGGCGTTAGCTCATGTTAGCCTAGTATGCCTGGTCATGCTGAACCTGGGGAATTGGATTTGTCTCGCTGTACCCCGCCGCGATTTTCAAGTGTCTGAAACCGGCAACCCACAATGCCATGCCACAGGGTGGAGTTCACCACTGAAATTGGCAAAACAACTTACGAGTGCCTTTCGGCATGTTGCCCAAGTTGACTGATTGCATCAAACAATACTACGAGGTCATCGAAAATGAGAGTATGCTTGGCATTGGTCAATCATTATTACCAGCAGTAATGCCACTGGCTGGAGCTCTGATTGACAAGTCACTGCAAGGCTTGTAACCCACACATACCGCATGACAAGCACACACCAGCAATAAACTTGCCCCCTTTCTTTTGCCCCAAAGATGGCAGCAGGGACATTGCTGCAAGGCAAGCAAGCTTGTCGCTTGCTGCAGTACCCAATCTATCATGAAAGGAGACCCATAACAATTGCACAAAACTGTAAGCAGCGGGGCCTGCAGCAACAGGCCACTACTGCTTGAAACATTGTAAATACATACACGACATACATGCAGAAAATGAACAACTTGGACGTCAAAACAGTGCAGCAACATGTATCTACAGTGTCAGTTCTAGACATTCTACCCAGCCGCAGTTAATTATAGTAACTGCCGCTGAGCGATCTCAGTGAAACCTGGGTCTGAATGTAACTTTTCCCGGCTGAGCCCATCCTCAAGTCAACTAGTCTGCACACTTCCGTAGCATTCCCCTCCTGCCTGTAGCAGCTATCCTGTAGCAGCATAGCTGCGGATGTGTGCAGATAACTGCAGCAGTTCTGTTGAGCGATAGCTTCTGCAAGGCCATTCTTCCCACACGGCTGTCAAAACAAGGCTCCACTTGATGCAAACCCCTACTAGGCAACCCCAAAGACTATGCTGCCCATCTCCAGTGCCGCAGCCATCTGTCGCTGCTGCTGCTGCACATCGACAGGCTGGAGACTGCTACAGATGTTGCCTACAAAAATGCCAGCGCTGCTTCATGTTGCAGTCATCTGTTTGGGCCCATGGATACTGGAATCACTGCTGCATGCTGACGGCCATTGCTGCTGTCAGCGCTGCCATTTGCTGCTGCTGCTGCTGCTGCCTCCTGCTGCTGATGTCGCTCACGGAGGAGCTCAAGGCGTCGCGACACTGGTATACGCAGTGCTGTCTGCACGACAAACAGCGATAAACATACAAGCGAAATGAGAAGTCGTCAGCTTCCAGGAACCTGCATATCGCAAGCTGCAACTGTGCTGAAGTATAGCCACCTGTGAAACAGACAAGATAGCAACAACAGCGGACACTTCATTCTGTCTGGCATCACACAACAATGATAATCAGTATGTCAATCACTCACCCGTATAAGCACATCTGGATGTCTGCTCAACACTGGAAACTTAGTCTTGCTGTTCAACTGTCCCACTAGTTTCTCAAAGGGCATGGACACCAACTCATCCTGAGCACTGCTCAGAAGTACAATACCAACACGGAATACGACCTGCACAAGGGAGAAAAGGAAACACAAACCGGTAAGGTGCTGAAGCAGTGCATCATCAACACTGAATACAGACATACAGCAGGGTGCTGAGCAAGCGGGTAACACCTACGCCTGCATATCGAAACCAGGCAACCTCGCTGCTGCTGCTGTATCCTGACATTGCTGCACTGTTGGTGGTTTGTACCCCAAGCTCTTGCAGCAGATGCAAACAGTCTGTCAACCAAGCTACTCCATGCTGAGCTTGACTGCATGGATCCCAATCCTTACCTTCAAGCCTTCTAATAGGAACACATCCCACACCCGCAGCAACTGCTCAAACGGAAGGCTGTAAGCAAAGATGGTGTTGAACCAGTGCGTGCAGTACATACTGGGTACAACACCCTCCTGCATACGTAACACAAGTACCAAAGTTGGGGTCTCAACCTTACCCATGACTGTGAGCAAGCAGACACAGCACTAGGCAGCATGTACGCGCCTGCAGCAGCAAGGTACTAAATGAAGCACGTGGAGCACGATACAGCCGGCATAGAGACAGCAGCTGCTAGTATTAGTAGTCTGGGTGCATACCTGTTCGAGGTGAGTGCCTAATTTAGGGTTCTCCTGTTTGAGCAGCTCCTGGAACTGATACAAGCACTGCTGCAGCAGCGGCATGCCAGCCAGGTACATGCCCTCCAGTGGCGGATGCACCGTAGCTCCTTTCAACAGAGCTACTAGAGTCCAGAAGGCTTCTTCTTCAGACATGTACATCAACAGGATGGCGGTAACAAAGCCCATGCCTTGCACGTAACCAACCTACAACGTTGACGACAGTAGACACCGAGGAAGAGCAGCTGAGCTCCATTTGCTGTGTCTCACATGTTGCTGCTTGACAAAACCAGCGAGTCCTCATCATACTGACGTGATGTCAATGCAACGTAAAGGTGAGACGTGCTTTGAGGAGTGTGTTGAGTGGTGTCAGGCATGCCTGCTGCTCTCAAGACCATGTCATGCAGCGGCCATGTCTTTGTGACTACGTCGCTGCTGGCCCATGTCAATGACTCACCACGCTGTCATAAGCTGAGTACGCTCTCAGAACATGAAACAGACTTTGCTGTCCTGGGCCCTGCCGCTGATGAAAGAACACATGGTTAGGAAAGGTCCGGTTGAGATCGCGCATGATCTCCATGTCCACTGTGTCATTTCTGACAGTCAGAAGCTGCGCATACTGCCCGAGATGCTGCTGCATGAGCTCACGGCCACCTGCATGGTAAACATGTGAACTAGCAGAAAGCATTTGTTGTGTATGGCAAAGCACGCTCAGATGCACAAACCATTGTCTTTGCGTCTTTCATCAAAACATCTGCTATGCAGCAGATGGAACCAACAGGCAACACCTGGTGATCAGATGTGAAAGCTCAGCTGTCATACAGACTAGCCTTCAAGGTAACCGTAAACCACAGCCATCAGCAGACCTATTACCTGACAGATACTGCCAGACCAATCCTCTGAACTCATCCGGAATGCCTTTCCTCACTCGGCGCTTCACCTTCTTCGGCTTGCTAGCCCAGTACGACATGAATTCCTCTCTGCTGCTGCCCAGCATCCGCCGCCACTTCTGCACATGCCGCTGATCGCGTCGTGTCTGAGCTGAACTGCGTTTGGCACGCGCTGCACGCTTTGCTGCCTCTTCCTGGGTGACAATGAAGCCATACCGATCTAGATGCAGCTTGTCTACATGGGCCAACAGAACCTGGGTTTCTGTGAGTTTGCCTGGAAGCAAAGAACATATGGTGAATCAGTCATGTATATGAAGTGAGTAGTGTAAGTTTCATATGATCAGACGGTAAGGCCACAGTACGACCAAACAGTAGTAGTGCTACACACACATTCCACCTGCTGCATTACACGACATGATGGCAGCACAATGCAGGGTGCGATATGCAATGGTGCAGGCCAACAGGATCCACAAGCTGCTTGGCATTCTTAAGTATTGTCGGTCTCTGCATGCCAGAAGTCATCGAAGCGAAACAGACTAGGAAACCAACTCGCTGCTGCTGTCTAGACAGCTTACCTTGGGGAACCTCATAGTCCGGATCTACTAGCTGCCCATTTGCACTGTTCCTACCCTGCGATGCATTACTCTGTCTCTGTCCCGTCAGTCTGCTGCTGGCCTGCTCACTGCTTGATAGCTGCTGCAGTTGAACAACAGCATTCTGCTGCCCTGGCTCCTGGCCAGACACCTGCTGCTGTAGCTGCTGTATATCTAGCTGCTGTGGTGTTGGCTGTTCACTAGTAGGGTCAAAGACAAATGCACCGTTGTCATAGAAGTCCAGGTTTTCTAAGCTCAGCTGATGTGTCACAGGGCTGACTGATGAGCTGACCTCTGAAGAAGAGTCATCTAGATCACTGCTTTCTGCCAGTGTGGCTGATCGCATGTGATGAGAGGGTTCACGGGTGTTGGTCTGCTGATCAGGTGGTGTGGCTGTTGAGCTCGTGGATAATTCAGCCGTTGCTGTAGTCTGCTGGATAGGACTTGGCTGTACAACGCCTTGAGCAACAGCTGTGCCAGCTACACGAGCATCCACTGCTGCAGAACATCCGACTGCAGCTGTGCAGGCCTTGCGATGCACTTGCCGGCTGTTATGCTGTTGTCCCATAGGTAGCATGAATCCAGCATTACAAGGGGCACCTGAATTTGCTGTGGTCAGCCCTGCAGTTGTTCTGGCCATGCCAGGCTCTGCAGGTAACTGGACTGGTGTTGGTGTTGGGTTCTGCTGCATAATCTCAGCAGCATAACCCTGCAAACCAGTCTGCACGTGAACGGTCAACAACACGCCCTATACCATGTTTGGCAGCTTTGAGGGCGTTCCAGCTGTCCGTGCAAGCTGCTCTAGGTACCGGTATGCTGTATGTGATGTTGTTGTGAGCCCACCCTTCACCCAAACTCTGGCCAGTACATCAACGCTTGTTATTGGTAATATTCAACAGACCTAGTCAGATAAGAGCTTTGAGCATGTTGACGTCGCTATTCGGAAACAAGGATTCATTGCTGAACACGAAACAACCGCAACATCCTTCGTCCCTCAGACAGTCATTGAGAGCGTGCTCAGGACCTTAAACAGTGGTATCAGGTTGTTGTGCGCTGTGTGGGTGCATACAGCGTTCACTGCATATGTAAGTCAAGCACTGCCGTTTGAACGCTATTCGTCCAATCATTCTTTCCCAGCAACTCGTATCGCACATTCTGGAGTGACCAACAATCAAGTGCAAGGCAAGAAGCGCAAGGAGTCCTCGTGACTGATGGTCCGGTTTCTTGCCACCACTCTAGGTTCTTGAGCTGCTGCTGCTTGTGCATAATAAGTTGTCGTAGCATCTTCGACTTCTGGTTGATGTTTGGTTGCCGTTTCGAATTTGGTAATGTGCTTCTTCCACAGTTTGCATCACGTTCCCATGGGAACGGCCAGGTCTATGCACTGAAGGTTTGCCTTTTGTAGTCGCTCGTTGTGCACAAAGCAGAGTAGTCAGATTCGCGTACCACACACATGCAGCGTGGGACGGGCCGGCACAGAAAGTGGACCCACCCCAGTCGACAGCAACACGCCAACAACACAGTTGCTGACTCCAGCGCTAGTCCAGGCATCAACCCACCTCACCACAGTCACCACATAGGAGCCTCAGCACCTACAACAGGTCCTTTGCAGCAGCAGTATGCGAGAGTAAGCAAGTACTCCCTGCAGCTGAAAGCAACAGATGCTGCTCAAGGCAATCAATGTATACATGCGAGGCACACTGGGTTTGCAAGCAAGAACCCTCTAGTTTTATTAGCAGCAGCGAGCAGAAATGTCAGTTGCCAGCATGCGACCGCCACCAGCAAGTCAGCATCAGGCAGAGGCAGGCCCAACAGGGTGTACATCCGCAGCCAGGATCCGAAACCGACAAACATGCGCCATCTGGCACAGGCAACCCCGGCACAATGCAGTCAACATTCCGGTATTGTTCAGCAGAGCACTGCTTCCTGGTCAGACCAGCCTGGCAGTTCCACATCAGCAGCAGGCCCCAGCCAACCCACATCAACAAGTTGTGTGCCAACATCCACAGCTGCTGTACAGCCAATCCAGCAGGGACAACACAGCAAATGCCAAGATAATGACGTGCAACAGAGCATACAGCAGTCTCAGCAGCAGCAAGCGATAAACCCCAAGCGAGGTGAGTTGAGCAGGTCACAACAGCAGGCATGTCGGCAGGGACAGCAACAAGCACAGCTACATCCCTTGCAGCAGGTGCCTCGGCGCCCACAGCAGCCACAATCAGTCAATGCACAGTTGCAAGATCTGCAGCAACAGAGTGTACGGCAATCGCATGCTCATGTGCCCACCCAGCAGATGGCACAAGGCAGTGCATCTGCGATTAGTTTACAGCGGCCAGCAGAATGCAAGCAGCCACAGCAGCAGCGGCCGAGGTTTGTCAGGAGGGCTGCTCGTGGTGGTAAGCTGATAACATGTCCCAGTCAGCATGAGAATGTCAAACTGGTGTACAAGAAGTGTGGTAACAAACTGGAGCGCACTCGTGTGCAAGCTGCAGTGGCAGGTGCCAACTTGACCTGGGTGAACACTGTCACTGCACCTCACCTTGCAGCAGCGGCACAAGCAGCAGTCAATGCTGCTACTACTGCTGCAGCAGCCCAGCGTGAGAAGCGGATGGAGCGGCTGAAGCAGCAGCATCTGCGGCGACAGCAGCGGCTGGAGCGAAGGCAGCAAACGCTTGCCAGGCGCCAAGCAGCAGCTAGCAGAAGCCTGTCTGCTGTTGCTGCAGGTGGGATGACAGCGAGGTTGTGCACTCCACGGGGCCATAGCAAGGCAGGGGCTCCAAGCTATAAGCTGGTGCGGATTGGTGGACAGCTGTATTACTCCACACCAAAAGGCTTGTGCAGTGCTGCAGCCGCCAGACAACTTGCAAGGAGAAACCTCAGCAGGCAGTTTGATGTGAATAGTAACAGACGTGCTTGTGCTGCAGCTGCTGCTCCTGCGGCTCGAATTGGGCTTGGAGTGCAGAAAAGTATCACCAAACCGAGCAGTAGCAGCAAGCAGGTGGCCCTCCGCTTACCTGCAGTTCTTGTTCCTGTTGCTGGCCTGAGCAAACGCATCCTCAGTAGCAGTGCTGTGGCACGCAGCTTAGCAGTAGTTCGAGGCAGGAATGCAGCAAAGAAGGCAGCCATCAGGCGTGGCATGTGCTTGCACTACTGCAAGTGAGTGTCTCCGACGGCTATGCTGGAATGAAGTGCTGAGTCAGGCAGCTGACACAGAACTGCAACAGCAACAGCAGCAGGAGCTCTTACATGTGTTGTCTGCAGCTAGATTTCTGTTGAGGGCATTGTTTGACTCGTGTTGTCAGAATACCTGGAGCTTCCTGTGTATGCTAGCAGCGTTCCCAGGCTTATACTCGAAGCATGACCTCGTACTCGCACAATGGGCCCATTGTGGCCAGTACCAGGTGCTACTCTGCTGCAGGATGGGAAAGTGTGACCTGGCACTTCGAGGCAAGTGTGAGAAGGTGCATGACCCCAGCAAGGTTGCAGTATGTCAGCAGTGGCTGGCGGGCAAGTGCACGAGTCAAGACTGCAGGCTGCAGCATCAGGTAGGAAGTCTTTGTTGGCAGTGATGACTGCATGGTCATGCTTTCAAGCAACTGAGATACAGCCCTTGAATCCTGGACTCTAGCACATCTGGTGTCCTGCCTTCAAGTCACACTCGCACTACATCTGTCACCATCTCCCAGTAGAATCTTGTGCTTCCCAATTTCTTCAGCATCACATGCACCATTCACCTCAATCATCAATTACAGTTGCTGGCTGTCCTGCTGCAGGTGCCGTGGTTTCTACAAGATGGCTCACAAAGTGTAGCACCTTATCTTGTGACAGCTGTGCATAACAACTTTGTGCTGACTGTGCAGCCAACAGTGCATCTTTTTGCTTGCTGTTGATACTGCTGTCACTATATTGGGTGTAGGTGACCTGTGTTCACTGCTGTATATGCATTCGTGATGTGGTTGATGTTGCTGTGCAGGTTGTGCCGGAGCTGATGCCAGTGTGCATGTACTACCTAGAGGTCAGTAGGGTCCTGAGTGTCAGCCAAGCTGTACACAGCACATACCGTATATTGTGTTGTACCAGGTCTGCTAAGCATGATTGACCTGGGCATGATTGCATAGTGTGGTTTGAAACATGAGTAACTGCAGTTGACTGGCAGAATTCATGGTGAATATGCTTGCTTCTGATTCCAAGAAGAGGACGTCTGCTTTCCATCACTGCTTTGGTATCCTGCACTTGTTTGTGTGCCTGGGTTGCTGTTCGCAGGGTGTATGCAGTAATAGGGACTGCCCATACCTACATGTCAAGGTTGCTGCTGATGCGCCAGCATGCAGGGCTTTCCTGCAAGGATACTGTCCTGCAGGAGCCAGCTGCCCTCACAAGCACCTGACAGCCAGGATGATCAAGCAACTGAAGCTTAAGCAGATACAGGAGCAGCTGGTGTCAGGCTCCGGTGCCGACACCGGCATGTCTGTGGCGGAAGCAGCAAGTGGAGCAGGTAAGGTGCAGCAACAGGTACGGCAGCAGTCGCAGCAGCAGAAGCAGGTGTCAGATGCGAGAGACAGCACACTGGCTGTCTCGGAGGTAGTTGATAGGAGTGGTTCTCATGAGTTTGGCAGGTCACTAGAGGACCTGCTGCCTCGAGCAGAGTGAGAGTCCTCATGTGTTCTGGGTCCTGATGACTTGTGCAGTGTCATCGTGCAGAAGTCAAAAAGAAAGTTTGGCTTGTAAAGCAATGTAAATGTGCAGCCGTGTTCGCTGTTGCAGCAGACGACAGCAGTGTCAGTGCGGCTGGGGTGCTGTCAATGGGCTCTTCACAGCCTCAGCTTTGGCATGATGGCGTATAGCCAAGCATATCGGTAGCTTTCGATACTGGTGTAAATCATATTGACATGATCGAGATGAATATCCATGTCAGATGGTATCTCAGGATGTGCATGTGTTCTGGGCTTTGTAGTAGTAGTTAACCTCTCCGGCCACGAGGCCCTTGGGATTCAAACCCTGGACTGGCTGAGCCAGTCACAACATATGATACCACCACCCTCTGCGGGAAGCCTTCTAGGCAGCAGTCAGTATGCAGAAACAAATCACATTTGATGCCACGGTGACATGATGGCTCTGCAGCCCTCCTGTTGCGGCTTTGAGCTACATGGCCTGTTTCTGAATGGTAACAGCACAAGCTGATGCAGATTTGAGGGCAAGTTGGATGTGAACCCGATACGTGCATAACCGATGGTGAGCGCTCCCGTATGACCACCTGGTTTACTATCTTTGTTTGCTACTGCGTTGAGCACTTTTCAAAACATGTCAAAGAACTAAGTACTCGCGGCTTCCGAAGCCTGGCAGGCATGCCCGCAGTCCTGCCTAAAGTCACTATGTATGCCCGCATTTCTGCCTGCTGATGCCGAGCCCACTGCTGCTGCTCCTCCTGCTGGTGAACCCTACCGCTCACTGAAGCATCATTCAACATCACTGATCTGTATGCAGATAACGATACCCATTTGGGCCTTCTTGACGCCTCAAACGGGTTTCTGATTCAACCGCTTCAACCTCGGACCCTGCTGAAGATATCGCCCGGGTGTTCATATTGATATCTCAATTCCTTGTCTGAGGCTCAGTTCTCGAAGCTTGCAAGAGTGCACTATTTGATGTGTAGAGGCTTTCTTGTCTTTTACACACATAAGACAGTTGTGCTGTGTCTGACCTTGTTGATATTCGTCGTTGCCTGCCCCCCACTGCTTGACCCGTGGCCTGTCAGATGGTGGCCATATCGTACACCGTCGATGTGTTTGAAGCAGAGAAGTGCGCGCTGAGCAAGAGCGAGCGCGATTCCTGCTTCACTGCGAGTGCGACGGTGGACTGCAATTCCTTCGGTATTGACAGCAAAATAAAGGACCTCAAGGAGTATATTCAAAGTACTCTAGGTAAGCCAGACAAGGTGAGCTAGCTGAACGCTCGTGTCCACTCTAGGTGTGAAGCGCGAAATTTTCGATTCAACTGTCTTGCAGCTGCTACACTGAGTCTGTGCACGCTGTGCTAACCATGCTTTGCGAGGTACGCTTTACTGCTGCTACTGTACCTCCGGCATGTTGCTCACTACTTGCTACTTGTGTGATACGCCCTTTGCGACCACTGCTGGCGTATGCAGGGTACAGGACCAAGGTCCTGATGCATGGGCCTCCATTATGGCAGTCAATGGGGGAGCTGCGTCTTGATCCACGTGAGAAGAAGTGCTTGGACAAGTTCTACATACTGGATGGCACCTTGTACAGGCATCTCAACCGTACTGATTCACAGGTCCTCATGCCAAGCTCCAACCTGAATGCGATCGCCACCTTCTGCCACCTAACTGGCAGTGTCCTGCAAGCCCATGCCACCAAGCTACCGCCCTCCACAGGTGATACACTTTTTAACATAGTGGTCAAGACATTGACAGGCCGGAGCATTCCACTTGAGGTGGACAGCACTACAACTGTGGAGGATCTGAGGTACATGATACAAGATTCTCAAGGTACATAGTAGTTGCACACAATCAGACAAGAGCAAAGTGTGTTGTTATGGTGTTGTTATATTCGAGAGTATTCACAGAATGGATCAAGACAGGTTTTGCTCCCACCAACCATACACAAGTAGCCTGCCAATCTTTTTCCTGAGTTAATGTGAAGTGGGCACTACAGACGGCACTGTCATGTCAAGCTAACACCTTACACCCCATCTGTCAGCTGTAAGCATGGCTCACTTTCATGACTTTATTCAACTCGTTTGTGGTTGACTGACATTTGCGCTGTCTAAAAGCATTCCCTAACCTCCCTTGACCCTTGCTTTACATGTGCATCTGGCCAGGTACCCCATTTGACCAGCAGCGCCTTATCTATGATGGCAAGCAACTTGAGAACGGCCGCTACCTTCATGATTACAAGATAGACTCAGCTGCAGCCAAGGCTGCACAGCAGCCGCTTGTGCTTCACCTAGTTCTGCGCCTCCGTGGTGGAATGTATCATGGCACTAGCGGCCGCAATGACAATGAGAACCTCAGCGATGTGCTGCTGCAGCAGACAAGAGTCACTGTGGTAGTGCCAGATCATGGTGAAGTTCAGCTGGATGTGCCAGTGGAAGTTACAGGAGAGAACTTGTTGCAGCTGGTTCAGGAGCAGTTGGCAGGTGCAGCAGAAGCAGAAGCTCAGGCAAATGCTGAAGGTGGTGCAGAGATGGACCATGCTGCCGAGGGCGGCCTACTGGGTACAAAGTGCCAGCGCCAAATCAACGCTTCTGCATGACCACCAGACCCTGCTGCCGCTGCAGCTGCTGTCTTGCCATGTAGGCGGCAGCAGGTGCAGCATGTCGATGACAGAGATGTCGGTAAGCCAACTAATGAGCAGATAGAACAGCAGCTGCAGAAGTTAGCAGAAGTCCATTACAGCAGTTGGGATGAGCAAGGCTGGGCTGCTGTCTTGGCTCGTGAGACAGCTCTGCGCCT
>JARWLF010000919.1:0-12221 GCA_029853055.1 Scenedesmus sp. KT-U | reverse complement strand
GAGAGGCCGCAGAACAGCACGGCGGTCGTGATCAGGCCGACCAGAGCGCCCAGAACGAGGGGATCCATGGCTCAGTGCTCCTTGCGCAGGGCGCGGGAGGTGGCGTCCTCGGCATCGTCGATGCCGAACGGGAGGTCGCGGCCGGTGAGGACGGCGAGGAGATCGGCGACGAGCTGGAGCATCCAGACGAGGAAGCCGACCGGGATCGCCGCATAAGCCGGCCACATCCGCGGCCCCCAGACGGAGGGCGAGCGCCAATTGAAGGTATAGGCCTCGATGGTCAGCTCGAGCCCGTACAGCCCCACCACGGCGCAGACCGCGATGCTCAGGAGCAGGCAGACGCAATAGAGCGCGAGCCGCAGCCTCCGGCCGAGGTAGAGCGGCACGAGATCGACGTTGACGTGCCCGCGCAGGCTCTGGACGTAGGGCGCGCCGACCAGCGTCGCGGCGATCATCGTGTAGATCACCACCTCCGTCTGCCAGACCGTCGAGGCGTTGAGCACGTAGCGGACGAACACGAGCTGGCAGACGAGCAGCACCGAGAACGCGATCGCCGCCGCGGCGAAGATCCCGCAGGCGAGCGAGAGACGGCGGCAGAAGAGGATGAACAGGTCGATCGGGCCGCGTGCGCGCGCGCTCGCGTCCTTCGCGGACGCAGGCTGCGCCGCCTTGGTCTGCGTGGAGGTGGACATGGGGCCTTCCTCGTTCGATCGGTCGCGGGGCGGCGCGTGCGAGGCGCCGCCCGCGCGGGTCTCACTCGACGGAGAGGGCGAGGTCGAGCAGCCGCTGGCCGTTCGGGGTCGAGTCGACGAAGGACTTGTAGGCGCTCTCCTGGGCGAGGCCCTTCCAGGCGTCGAAGGCCTCCTGCGTCATCGTGCCGATCTCCACGCCGGCATCGCGGAACACGGCCACCGCGGCTGCGTCCTCGCGGGCGGCCTCCTCCGAATAGAAGGCCATCGCCTTCTCCGCGCCGGCGCGCAGGGCGTCGCGCTGGGCGTCGTTGAGGCGATCCCAGGCGCGCTTCGAGACGATCATCGGCTGGTACATGAACCAGAGGGCGTAGTCGCCGGGCGGCGTGAAGCAGGCGACCTGCTCGTAGAGCCGGAAGGAGACGAAGCTCGAGGAGGAGGTGTTGACCGCGTCCAACACCCCGGTCTGCATCGCGCTGTAGATCTCCGAGCTCGGCATCGAGGCGATCGACGCGCCGGCCGCGGCGAGCATCTCCTCGAAGGCGCGCCCCGCCGCGCGGAACTGGAGGCCCTGCACGTCCGACGGCTCGACGATGCAGCGGTCCTTCGCGGCGAAACCGCCGGCGAGCCAGCCGGGCACGAGCGTGACGACGCCCGCGTCGTTCATGATCTTCTCGATCTCGGCCATGAACTCGGACTGGTTCAGGCGCTGCGCGTGCTCGTGGTTCCGGACGAGGCCCGGCATGAGCGTGAGGTTGAATTCGGGGTGGCGCCCGGACGCGTAGGTCAGCGGCAGGACGGCCATGTCGAGCTGGCCGCGGGTGAGCGGCTGCCACTGGTCATTGGGCCCGAACAGCGAAGCATTGGGGAAGATCTGCAGCTCGAGCCCGACATCGGCCGCGGCGACCTCCTCGGCGACGATCTCCACGATCTTGTGGCGCACATCGTTGGTCGACCATTGGTGCGAGACGCGCAGCCGCTCCGCGAAGGCCGGGGAGACGAAGGCGACGGTCGCGGCGAGCGCGAGCGTAAGGCCCGCCATGCGCCGCAAGGGCGAGGCTTGACGATCTGACATGGGCTGTTTCCTCCAGGTGCCTGTATGCGGATCTTGCGTCCGCTCAGCGACGAGACCGAGAGCTTAGGGACGGCAGCGGCAGCCGTAAAGCTTTTTGTATACCAAATCGCTGCCATGCATACCAAAGCGCCCGTCAGAACTTCTTCGCACCCGCGGTAAAATGCTGAAATCGCGCAGGTTACCGGCGCCCGGCGCCGGGGGAGCGGGCTCTGCTCGAACCGTCGATCGGCGCGTCTTGCCGCCGTGCTTCGCATCTGGCATACATCGCGGCATGACCGAGAAGCGAAGACGACGCCCTCCCGCGGGCCAGCGCGGCAATCGCGGTGCGGAGATCGTCCGCGAGCTGGAGCACGACATCGTGCGCGGCGCGCTCCAGCCGGGCGATCGGCTCGACGAGCGTCAGCTGAGCGAGCGCTTCGGCACGTCGCGGACGCCCATCCGCGAGGCCATTCTCCAGCTCGCCACGTCGGGCCTCGTCTCCACCGTGCCGCGGCGCGGGGCGGTCGTCGCCGCGATCACCCTGTCCGAGCTCCTCGAGATGTTCGAGACGATGGCGGAGCTCGAGAGCGCCTGCGCCCGCCTCGCCGCCCGCCGGATGCAGCCCGCCGAGCTCGCCGCCTTGGAGCGCCTGCACATGGCCTGCGAGCGCCATGTGATGGAGCAGGATCCGGACGCCTACTACGCCGCCAATGTCGGCTTCCACGAGGCGATCTACGACGCGAGCCGCAACGGCTTCCTCGCGCGCCAGACCCGCCATCTGCGCAACCGGCTCTCGCCCTATCGCCGGCTCCAGCTCCACCGCAAGGGGCGCATGCTCTCCTCGAACGCCGAGCACGCCGCCATCGTCGAGGCGATCCGCACCGGCGACGAGGAACGGGCGGCGGCCGTCATGCGCGAGCATGTCAGCGTCCAGGGGCACGGCGTCAACGACCTGATCGCGCTGATGCCGCGCAGCTACCTCGACGCGAGAGCCTCGGCCTGAGGCCGAGGCTCTCTGTGGACGGCGCTCGCGCGAGGCAGGCGTCGCCGCCGCTTGGCGGCGCGCGCGGACGTCGCCCGCGCGCGCACGGTCGCTCATGCCGCTGCCAGCGGCCTCGCGCCGCGCAGCGCCAGCCCCTGCGCGAGGGCGAACCCGGCGACGGTCACGGCCTGGAGCAGAACGAAGGCCGAGCCGAGCGCCGTGGGCGAGACCCAGCCGCTCGCCAGGAGCAGGAGGCTGTCTGCCACCCAGACCGCGTTCAGGAGGGCGATGCCCCAACCGAAAGCGGTCCGGATCCGCTCGCGCGCCGAGACGACCCAGAGCATCGCGGCGAAGGCGAGACAGACGACGCCGACGATCCGCAGGAACGGCGTCGGCAGGCCGAGCAGGTCGGAGAGCGGGCCCGCGGCGAGCGCGAGGCACGCGCCCATGGCGGCGCTGGAGAGGGCGTCGACGCGCAGCGCGAGGCGCAGGAAGGGGGTGACGGGAACGTGGGTCATGTCGGGTCTCCTCGTGTGCAGAGGCCGGCACGATCGCGCCGATCGGGAGCCCGCGCGATGGCGTGCGAGGTAATTGGCTCCGCGCCGGGGCGGGCGCTAAGCTCGCCGCATGATCGAACCCGCCTCCTCGGCCGCGCCGTCCACCTTCGGCGACCACCTCCGCCTCTGGCGCCGTCGGCGCCGGCTCAGCCAGCTCGATCTCTCCCTCGACGCCGAGATCTCGCAGAAGCACCTGAGCTTCTGCGAGAGCGGACGCGCGCGCCCGAGCCGGGACATGGTGCTGCGCCTGGCCGAGCGGCTCGCGATCCCGCTTCGCGAGCGCAACGCGCTCCTCCTCGCCGCAGGCTATGCGCCGCATTACGCGGAGCGGCCGCTCGACGCGCCGGAACTCGCTGCGGCGCGCGACGCGGTCGCGCAGGTGCTCGCCGGGCACGAGCCCTATCCGGCGCTCGCCGTCGACCGGCACTGGTCGATCCTCGCCGCCAACGCCGCCGTGGCGCCGCTCCTCTCGGGCATCGCGGAGCCCTCGCTCGCGGCCCCGCCCGCGAACGCGATGCGCCTGAGCCTGCATCCCGGCGGTCTCGCGCCGATGATCGTCAATCTCGCGCAATGGCGCGCCCACCTCCTCGAGCGGCTCGCGCGCCAGGTCGCCGCGAGCGCCGACGCCGCGCTCGCCGGCCTCCTGGACGAGCTGCGCGCCTATCCCGCACCGCCCCAGACCCGCTCCGACGGCTCGGAACGGCTCGGCATCGCCGTGCCGCTGCGACTGCGCACCCCGGCCGGCGAGCTCGCCTTCATCTCGACGGTCACGGTCTTCGGGACGCCGACCGACATCACGCTCTCCGAGATCGCCATCGAGGCCTTCTTCCCCGCCGACGCGGCCACGAAACGCGCCTTGCGCGGCGATCGGGGCGTCGACGGCGGATGATCCCGGCCTTGTTCCTGCCGCTTGGGCGCCCGCCTTCACGAAGCGGGCAGCGCCTCGCTCTCGCGCGGACCCGTGTCCCCCTCTCGCAGGGCGGCTCGCCGCCGTTCGAGCACCGCGAGGCGCCGTTCGAGCGCCTCCGACACCCGGGAGCCGGCTCCGAGCATGGTCGAAGGGGCCTCTTCCGCGAAATGACAGGCGACGCGCGCGCCCTCGACCTCGCGCAATGCGGGGCGTTCCTTCGCGCAGATCGGCCGCGCGAGCGGACAGCGCGGATGGAAGGCGCAGCCCGGCGGCGGGGCGAGCGCGCTCGGCGCATCGCCCTCCACGCTCGCGCGCACGCGCACCGCGCTCGGGTCGGGCCGGGGGGCCGCCGCGACGAGGCTGAGCGTGTACGGGTGCATCGGGCGCTCGAACAGCCGCTCGGCCGGCGCCTCCTCGACGATCCGCCCGAGATACATCACCGCGACGCGCGTCGCGATGTGACGCACGACCGCGAGATCGTGGCTGATGAAGACGTAGGCCATGCCGAACTTGCGCTGCAGATCCTGCAGGAGATTGACGATCTGCGCCTGGACCGAGACGTCGAGCGCCGAGACCGGTTCGTCGCAGACGATGATCCGCGGACGCGTCGCCAGCGCCCGCGCGATGCCCACGCGCTGGCGCTGGCCGCCGGAGAATTCGTGCGGATAACGCTCGGCGTGGAAGGCCGAGAGACCGCAGGTCACGAGCACCTCGGCGATCTTGTCCTCGACGTCGCGCGCGGTCGCGACCCCGTGCAGGAGCAGCGGCTCGCGCAGGACTTCCGCGACGCTCATGCGCGGATTGAGCGAGCCGAACGGATCCTGGAAGATGATCTGCATGCGCCGACGCATCTCGCGCAGCGCGCCCGACGAGAGCGCGCGCACGTCGACGCCGTCGAGCCGGATCTCGCCGGCCGTCGGCTCGATCAGCCGCAGGACGGTGCGCCCGGTGGTCGACTTGCCGCAGCCCGATTCGCCGACGAGCGCCAGCGTCTCGCCCTCGGCCACGGTGAAGTCGACGTCGGTCACGGCCTGCACCGCGCCGACCTGGCGGCGCAGGAAGCCCTTGCGCACGGGGAAGTGCTTGGTGAGGCCGCGCACTTCGAGCACGGGCTTCTTCTCGGCCGTTTTGGCGACGCTCATGCGGCACCTCCCTCGATCGGCGCGTAATGACAGGCGACCGCATGGCCCGGCGCGATCTCGCGCAGCGGCGGCGGCTCGGCGCGGCACGTCTCGGTCGCGAGCGGACAGCGCCCCGCGAAGCGGCAGCCGACGATCCTCTCCCAGGGAGGCGGCACCGAGCCCTCGATCGTGGCGAGCCGATCGGCCTGCACGTCGATGCGCGGCACCGCCGCCATCAGGCCGATCGTGTAGGGGTGCTGCGGATCGGCGAAGAGCGCCCCGGTCGGCGCGCGCTCGACGATGCGGCCCGCATACATGACGACGACGTCGTCGCAGCTCTCGGCCACGACGCCGAGATCGTGCGTGATCAGCACGGTCGCCGCCCCGGTGCGCTCGCGCAGATCCGCCATCAGGTCGAGGATCTGCGCCTGGATGGTGACGTCGAGCGCGGTCGTCGGCTCGTCGGCGATGAGAAGGTCGGGGTCGTTCGCGAGCGCGAGCGCGATCATCACGCGCTGGCGCTGCCCGCCGGAGAGCTGGTGGGGATAGTCGTCGATGCGCTTTCCGGGCGAGGGCAGGCGCACGAGATCGAGCAACGCGACCGCCCGCTCGCGGGCCGCCTTCGCGGAGAGATCGGAATGGACCCTGAGGCTCTCCACGATCTGCTCGCCGCAGGTATAGACCGGGTTCAGCGACGTCATCGGCTCCTGGAAGATCATCCCGATGCGCCCGCCGCGCAGGCTGCGCATCTCGCGCTCGGAGAGCGTGAGGAGATCGCGCCCGTCGAACAGGATGCGACCGCCCGCATAGATCCCCGGCGGCTGCGCCACGAGACGCATGATCGCGAGCGAGGTCACGCTCTTGCCGCAGCCCGATTCGCCGACGACGCCCAGCGTCCTGCCGCGGCGAACCGAAAAGCTCACCCCGTCGACCGCGCGGTAGAGCTGCCCTCCGGCCCTGAAATGGACGGCGAGATCCTCCACCGAAAGCAGGGTCTCGGTCTGCGTCGCCGGTGCGACCGGGCTCATCGCGTTCATCGCTTCCTCCGCTCGTCCCGAGCCGTCCGCCATTCCGAAGAGCAGGGGAAAGGCACGTCGCACGCGCCTTCCCCCCCGGTTCGTCACGCGGTCAGTTCAGGAACCGCAGGTCCAGGCCCTTGTAGAGGCCCGAGCCGTAGATGTTGTGCGGGACGACCGGCGCCATGCGCGCGGAATGCACGATCGTCATCGGCTCGTGATAGAGCGGCAGCCACACGGCGGCGTCGTGGACGATGCGCAGCACCTCGCCGTAGGCGTCCGCGCGGGTCTCGTCGTCGGTGGCGGTCTTGCCGGTCTGCAGGAGGCGATCGGTCTCCTCGTCCTGCCAGTTCATCCGGTTGGGGGTGGGCACGTTCTCCGAGCGGAAATAGAGGTTGAGCGCGTCGCCGGCCGAGATGTAGGGGAAGCTCATCCCGAACATGTCGAATTCCTGCGTCGCGAGCCGACCCCAGGCGACGGTGGCGTCGAAGGCCTGGATGTCCATGTCGACGCCGATCTCGCGCAGATAGGCCTGGACCGATTCGGAAATGCGCGCCCAGGTCGAGCCGGCGAAGACGTAGGTGACGGGACGCAGCACGACGCCGTCCTTCTGGCGGATGCCGTCCGGACCGCGCTCCCAGCCGGCCTCGTCGAGGATGCGGTTCGCCTCGTCGGGATCGAAGCGCAGGAGCCTCTCGTCGATGTCCGGATTCCAGTCGAGCGCGGCCTGCGAGATGTAGCCGAAGGCGGGCTCCACTTCGCCGAAGAACAGATCCTCCGCCATCGCCTCCTGATCGACCGCGAGATTGATCGCGCGGCGCACGGCCGGGTCGGCGACGGTGTCCTTGTCGATCTTGAAGCCCATGAAATAGGTCCAGAACGCGAGGTCGGATTGGGTCACCTCGACGTTCGGCGCGGCGCGCAGCTGCGAGAGCGCGATATAGGGGACGTATTGCGTGATCTCGCTCTGGCCGGTGAGGATCGCCACCGTGCGGGTGCTCTCCTCGGGCACGATCTGCCAGGTGACCCGCTCGAGATGGGCCGGACCTTGGTTCTCGTAGAAGGGCGGGCCCCAGGAATAGGCCTCGTGGCGCTCGATGATCATGCGGTCGCGCGGCGTCCACTCGACCCAGCAGAACGGGCCCGTGCCGTTGAAGCCGTTGATCCCGAAATCGGCGCCGAGCGCCTCGACGTTCGCCTCGTCGATGATCGTCGCGAAGCTCTGGGTGAGCTGGTAGAGGAGTTCGGAGAATGGCTCCTCGAGCCGGTACTCGACGGTGCGCTCGTCGATCGCTCGGATCTCGGCGACGTCGCCCGCGCGCCAGGCGACGGGCGAGTTCGTGGCCGGGTCGATCCAGCGGTTCAGGCTGTAGACGACGTCGTCGGCGGTCATCGCCTTGCCGTCGCAGAACTGCACGCCGTCCTTCAGGTGGAAGGTGTAGGCGAGGCCGTCGTCGGAAACCTCCCAGCGCTCGGCGAGGCCCGGCGCGATCGTCTGCATGTCGGGCTCGAGCGTGACGAGCGTGTCGCCGATCATGAACAGCACTTCCGCCGCGGCGCGCGCCGTCGACTTGTGCGGATCGTAATTGTTGCTGTCGACCTCGCGCACCACCGTGATCTCGTTGGCGGCGGCGATGCCGCCGAACGCGATCAGGGCGCAACCCGCGAGCATGGCTCGCTTCGATCCTCCGGTCATGTGAACACTCCTTCTTTCCCTCTGGTTTTCGTTTCTCGTTTTCGCCTCAGGACCGCAGGCGCGGATCGAGGACGTCTCGGAGCGCATCGCCGAGGATGTTGGCGGCGAGCACGATGACGAAGATCGCGGCGGACGGGATCACCGCGATGTGCGGCGCGAACAGGAGGAAGTCGCGCCCCTGCGCGGCCATCATCCCGAGTTCCGCCGCGGGCGGGCGCGCGCCGAGCCCGAGGAAGCTCAAGGCGGCGCCGATCAGGATCACCTGGCCGAAGCGCAGGCTGATGAAGATCATGATCGAGGAGATGCAGTTGCGCAGGAGGTAGCGGCGGAAGAGCGCGAAGTCCGACAGCCCGACCGCCCGCCCGGCCTCCATGAATTCCTGCTCCATCACCGAGACGCCGATCGAGCGCGCGATGCGCGCGCAATCGGGGACGGTGGCGATCGCGAGCGCGACGATCACCGGCACGACGCCCGGCCCGAACACCGCCACCATCGCGAGGCCCAGCAGGATCGCGGGAAACGAGAGCAGCATGTCGACGACGCGCATCACGAAGGGGTCGATGCGCCGGTAGAAGGCGGACAGGAGCCCGATCAGCGAGCCGACGAACCCGCCGATGCCCACGCTCACGAGGCCGATCAAGAGCGTGAGCCGCGCGCCGTGGAGAAGGCGGCTGAAGATGTCGCGACCCTGGCCGTCGGTGCCGAGCAGATGCGCCCACGTGCCCCGCTCCGCCCAGACCGGCGGCGTCATCACCGCGCGCGAGGAGCGGGCCGGGTCGTAGGGCGCGATCCAGGGCGCGAGCAGCGCGCCGCCGGCGATCGCGACGAGCACGACGAGCGCCAGGAGCGCCGCGCGGTCGCTCAGGAGGCGCCGCCACCAGGCGGTGCGCGGCGGCGCGCTCGGACGGGCGGGGACGGGAGCGGCGGTCGCGGCCGGCGCCGCGGCGGCGGGCTCGGGGGGGCGGGAGGTCGTCGCGCTCATCGGTTCTGCACCCGCGGATCGAGGAGCGCGTAGAGGATGTCCACGATCATGTTGATGACGATGAAGGCGAGCGCGAGCACCATGATGGTGCCCTGCGCGAGCGGGAAGTCGCTCGACAGGATGGCGCCCACCGCGAGCCTGCCGATGCCCGGCCAGGAGAAGATCGTCTCGGTGACCACGGCGCCGCCGAGGAGATAGCCGGCCTGCAGCCCGACCAGCGTCACGACCGGGATGAGCGCGTTGCGCAGGCCGTGACGCAGGATCACGGCGCTCTCCGAGAGCCCCTTGGCGCGCGCCGTGCGCACGTGATCGAGGCGCAGCACCTCGAGCACGGCCGAGCGCGTCATGCGCGCGACGGGGCCGATGAAGATGAGGCCGAGCGAGAGCGCCGGCAGGGCGATGTGGCGCAGGCCCTCGCTCGTCCACAGCGGCCCGCCGCGCCCGATGAACGGGAAGACCTGCCATTGCACGCCGAGGAAATGGATGAGCACGAGGCAGATGAAGAAGATCGGCAGCGACACGCCGGCGACCGAGAAGGCCATCACCGCGCGGTCGAGGATCGACCCGCGGCGGACCGCCGCGAGCGTCCCCAGCGCGATCCCGATCGGGATGGACCAGACCAGACACGCCACCATGAGCTCGGCCGTCGGCCCGATCGCCGCGAGGAGCTCGGCCGAGACCGCGCGGTTCGAGATCAGCGAGCGGCCGAGATCGCCGGAGAGCACGCGCCCGAGATAGGCGAGGAACTGCACGATCACCGGCTCGTCGAGCCCCATCTCGGCCCTGATCCGCGCCACCACCTCCGGCGGCGCCATCGGCCCGGCGAGCACGATCGCCGGATCGCCCGGCACCATCACGAGGAGCAGGAAGCCGAACAGGAGGACGCCGAACAGAACCGGGATCGACAACAGGAGCCGGTTGACGACTTGCGAGATCATGCGGCCGCGCCCTCCCGCTCGTAGACCAGTGCGCCGCCGAGCACCGTCAGATCGCAGCGCGTCTCCAGGATCTCTTCGGGCGCGATCGCGAGGAGGTCGCGGTCGAACACGGCGACGTCGCCGAGCTGGCCGGGCAGGAGGCGACCTTTGATCGTCTCCTCGTGGGCGGCGTAGGCGGAGGCATAGGTGTAGGCGTGCAGCGCCTCCTCGATCGACAGGACGTGCTCGGCGCCGATCACCGTCCCGCGCTCGGTCTTGCGCGTCACCATCGTGTAGAGATTGGCGAAGGGGTCGATCTCGACGACGGGGCAATCGGTCGAGGCGGAGGGGTGGAGCCCGCGCTCGATCCAGGTGCGCATCGGGTGGGAGGCGAAGACGCGCGCGTCGTCGAGCACCGTGCGGTAGAGATCGCCGAACCAATAGATGAAGGCGGGCTGGGGCGCGGGCAGGATGTGGTTCGCGACGAGCCGTTCCATCTGGTCGGGCCGCAGCCAGCCGCAATGCTCGATGCGGTGCCGGCGATCGGGGTCGGGCGTGTCGGCCAGCGCCGCCTCGTAGGCGTCGAGCACCTGATCGATCGCGGCGTCGCCGATCGCGTGGACCGCCATTTGGTAGCCCGCGCGATGGGCGGCGAGCACCATGGCGTTCAGCTCCTCCGCCTCGAGGCAGAGGATGCCGTATTCCTCGCCCTCGCCGAGATACGGCTTCGTCATCGCGGCCGTGCGCCCGCCCGCGCTGCCGTCGGTGAAGATCTTGACGGGGCCGATGCGGAAGCGCTCGTCTCCGCCCCCCGTGATCATCCCCGCTTCCATGGCTTGCGGCAGCACGGAGCGCCCCTTGTCGCCCATCAGCGTCGCATAGACGCGCACCGGCAGACGGTTCTCGCGATGCGCCTTCTGATAGGCGAGCATTTCGAGCCAGCCGTCGCGGATGCCGACCGCCGCCTCCATGCAGGAGGTGATGCCGTGGGACAGGAGGCTGCGCCCGCCGCGCTCGATCGATCCGACGAGCTCGTCCACGCTCGCCCGCGGCATCGCCGCCAGCACCGCGTCGCGGCCGTTCTCGGCGAGCATGCCGGTGAGCTTGCCATCCCGCCGCTCGATCAGGCCGCCGGGCGGCGAGGGGGTGGTCTCGTCGATGCCCGCACGTTGGAGCGCGAGCGAATTGCACACCGAGAGATGGCCGCAGGTGCGCACGATATAGACCGGGTGATCGGGCGCGACGGCGTCGAGGTCCTCGCGGGTCGGGTAGATTCCCGTGTCGAGCTTGAACTGGTCCCAGCCGCGCCCGACGACCCACTCCCCCTTCGGCGTCGCCGCCGCGCGGGCGCGCACCGCCTCCTTCAGGGCCGCGAGGGTGGGGGCCGCGCGCGGGCGCAGATCGACCTCGGACATGGCCGTGCCGTAGGGAATCAGATGCATGTGGGCGTCGTTCAGCCCCGGCGTCGCGAGCCGCCCGGCGAGATCGACGACGCGCGTCTTCGGGCCCACCAGGGTCCCGATCTCGCGCGAGGTCCCCGTCGCGAGCACCCGGCCGCCGAAGAAGGCGATCGCCTCCGCGATGCCGAGGCCGAGGCCGCGCCAGACGCGGCCGTTCACGAGGACGAGGTCTGCTGCAACGGGCGAATTCATGATGGGCGTCTCCGAACCTGCATTCGGCCGTTGCTGCGGGTGGCGGGCACGCCGTGCGGCCCCTTCGAGAACGGCTCGTGTTCTTGGCGTCGCCCTCAGTAACGGCGATCGCGTCTGGCGTGGTCAAGCCCCGTGGGAACGATTTGCGGCGGGTTCGCCGATGGACCCGCCGCGTAATCCCTTCGGGCAAATGCGCACGAAAACCGGCATGCCGAATAACGAGGCACCGAAATTGTGCAGAAGATCTTATTTTGGGCGGCGCTTTGTTTCAGGCGCGACGAGAGACCACGTGCGGCCCGCAGACCGCGCGGTTCGGATTCTGTCGAAGCGCGAAGCGGGAGGACGAGGCACTGCCGCACGCAAAGCGAGCGTCGCCGATGCGGCGCGACAAGACAAGCCCGTCGGGCCGCGCGCGCGACCCCACGCCGGTTGGGGCATTCGCGATCGCGTCGTGGGTGCGGACGGGAGGACGGACCGGCGACGGGGTCCGAGCCTCGGCTCGACCTGCGCGACGACGGTCAGAAGAGAGTGAGAAATGGTGGAGCTGAGGGGATTCGAACCCCTGACCTCTGCAGTGCGATTGCAGCGCTCTCCCAACTGAGCTACAGCCCCGGCCGTTCGGCCGATGGAACGGAGCGGCGGGGC
>JARWLF010000918.1:0-12239 GCA_029853055.1 Scenedesmus sp. KT-U | reverse complement strand
AACATACCATGCTACCAACCTGGTCATTCAAGGGTCAACTACACTATGCTGTGCTGCATATTTCTCAATGCAGCAACCACTCAGCTTGTCACTGGATGTGAAAGATCAAATAGTCCAGGGTGTTGGGTGACTCAGCAGGTGCGTAGCTGGTATATCATGTGCTGAGAATGAGGTTGTATACAACTGAAATGGTGCTTGGCAACAGGTATAGAAGGACAAAGCGGTAACACTGTGTTTTGTTGATATGTACAACAATGAGGCAGCTTCTTTCAGCTTGCCGCAGACAAGTTGTTCAGTTTTCTGGCATACATACCTGCCAGGTCAAATAATTTGAGCCCAATAAGAAGTATCACAGAATGTGACGGGGATGGACAAGAGAATATTGTATAACACACGTACTACTAGGAGGATCAGTAGAAGCAGCCCAAGAAGCTCAGGCCAACAGCTCACCCTTGCAACTGTAACCATCCTAGTGGACCGGACACAGATGATGATGACACCGTGTCACACCACTACTGTGACCAAAGCAACCAAGACTGCTGACAACTTTCTGTGCTAACAAGAACAGCAACACATCTGCAACAACCAACCACAACAGTTCCTGACACTACTTTCGTCACACATACAACAACACACAGACATTCCAACGCATGTGGCCTGGACATCTGCATGTACTATCTTATTTGTGCTTAGGCTTGTGACACGAGCTAAATGCAGGGTTCAAGTTGCTTTCTCAAGCCTTCAGGCTGCTTCTTTGGTACATGAGATGCTGCCATCAAGCTTTGTGATGACATAACAACGACAGATGTGCAAAAGCAACAACCAACAATCGACTCGATTGTACTGGATGCTGCTGCCAGACTTCCCTAGACTGCCAATATGAAGGTATGGTCTGCGCCAATCAGGACACTGGAAGCACTGATGTATACTGTACAAGGGGAGGTGTTGGTGGCTGCAGGATTTGAGTGGAGGTCATGGGACCGCCAAGTGTGTGGTAGAATACGAGGTGCCAATTGGCACGCTCAAGAAACCGAGACTTGATACGCTCAAACACGCCCTGATCTTGGACGTGCAGTGGAGATGATCCTATTTATTATGGCCCTCATTGTACCATCACCTTCATTGATGTTGAGTCCGGCTTTTGAAGCTGAATCTGAGCCCACATAGGCCTGGAACCTTGACCTTGACCGATGTGGATTGCAGGGACAAATCACCATCTGGCTCCAAGGGTTGAACTGGCAGCACCATAGGGTTTGCTGGTATTGTTGCTGTTGCCTCACTTGCATAGTTGCTGCCATTGCTCTTGTCCTTGGCCTGCCGGATTTTGCTGTCACTGCTGCTGCCCATAACCTTCCTGAAACACTGCAGCCCCTTCTTCAGCCATCTGCTCTTTCCTGTTGATGTACTCTTGACAGTGACGACAGCCTCAACATCAGCAGCTGTAACAGCTGGCACATCACATGCACAGTCACTTGAGCCCAGGTTACTGCCAGTAGTGCTGCTGCTGCTGCTGCTGCTGCTGCTGAGTTTTGTGATACTGTTGTTTGAGCTCCTACAAACTGGTGTAGGGGGTGATGCTATGCTGTCTCCTTCTCCTCCATGCTCCGGCTGCTGCTGTTGCAGCAGCCACTGTTTGTGCTGTTCTGTAGCAAGGTACATCACAGTCTTGCTTGAAACCAGCCCTTCCAACAATGAAACAACGCTGGCTGCCTGCTTGGCATGAGCTGCTGATGTCTGCTCAACCTGAGACTGCATTGCTGCCGCTGCTGCTGTCAAGAAGGGGTGTTTCAAAGCCTGGGTAGGGGTAAGCCGCTGCTCAGGGTCGAGATGCATTGCCTGGCGCAGATAGCTCTTGCATGTGCGGTTGCTGATGCGCTTGATCAGTGCAGGGTACTTTACTTTGTGGCAAACTTTCAACATCTGCAGCACACCATATTGGCTGCTGATGTCAAAAGCCTCCGGCTTCAGATGCGCGGGCAGACCATGGATGAGATCCAGACCCACCATGCCGTGGAGGAAGACATCTGTGGTTGGGTTCAGGGTAGCAGGGCGCATACAGGAGACCATGAATGCTTCATACTTCTTGTCCTCACCAGGCTCACACATTTCTGGAGTGATGAATCCAGGTGTGAACCCATCATGGTAATCCATGCAGTTGCTGTGCATAACCAGGCCAAAGTCAATGAGCTTGAACTGACGTGTACGCCAGTCATATGCAAGGTTGTCTGGTTTGGTATCGCGATACCAGTAGCCACCATAAGAGTCCTGCAAACAGCAAGCAATGTACAATGGGCAGCAGATTCAGCCAGGTGCAGGTGGGCCAGCAAGCAGCGGGGTAAGTTGCATCTGTTGGGCACTTGTTGACGCTGCTGCTAGTATGCATAACCTTGAAGCAGTCCCAACAAGAAACAAATCTTTAGAGGCTGATGCAGCTTCTTTGCTTTCAGTGCACAGCAGCATCCTTAGACCATGCACACCATCTAGTTACGTTCAAGTTACGCTGGTGGTACCTCTGTCAGCAACAGCATCGGTGTGGTCTACACTTGAGCTGACGCTGGATCGAGTACAACTGCTATCGTGTACTAACACAGCTGCTCCAACTTACCACTTCTTGCAGCAGAGCCAGCGCCTTCATGCTGTTGGCCTCAAGTGCTGCAAAGACTTCAACGCGCTCTCGCTCAGTCAGCTTGTCTTGCCAATCAGGGTGGTGCTGTATGTCAGCTAGGCATACCCCAGCATATGGTGAAATCATGACCACGTTGCCCTCGGCATCCTGTTCACAACACAGCAGGGTAGCCATCAAAGGGTTCCAGGATAGTGTCTTGGCCATTCGGACTTCAGCCATGATCTGTGAAGGACAAGCATCAGCAGCCAAGATCAATAGGTTTCAGCGAGTGCATATATCAGCCATATGTCAGCAACATCCAGAGCAGCACTTGCATCAGGCAGCATGCATCTGCTACAGATGTTCAAAGAACAGCATTCCCATGCTGATGCAGCTCTTGCGTCATGAGTACTGTATTGCACACCTGCTCGTGTGTCTTCTTGGCATGCGCTGCTGAGCAAGCTTTGATGACCACCATATCTCCCAAAGAGCCTACATCACCGCTTAGCTGCAGCAACAGCACAGTCACATCTCCACCTCGGCTGCAGGATAAGAGCCAGGTCGCCTCAATATGATTCCGCAAGAGAGACCTGCACATGTTGACCCAGGCAAGAGATGCAGCTGAGAGAAGCGTCGCAGGTAGAGGCTCCTTGATTCTTTGCCTGGAGTCCGGACTCATGCATGATGTGCTTGTTGCCGCTCAATCTGCATGCCAAAGCCTGTCGGCTTGAATGGAGCTGTGATATCATGAAATATTTCGTGAATACCCATGGCTTGTTTCCAATTCCCTAACATCGGCCTTATATTGGCACATCGAGCACTCACCAAGAGCGGCTAGACCTTATGAAGTCGGGAACGGCCTCAACATTCTCAAGTCGTGAGTATGATTGTTCAATCCGAACAGCTATCTTTTCCAACAGTTGGTACACTTGGGGCGTCATGATGAACATAGAAGGAACCACCGCCTGCAGGCTGCCAAAACAAGCAAGAGGAGCTTGCAATGGGCGTGATAGTTTTCTTGAAAACATCATGTCCAATGTCTTCTTGCAAGGGGTGGGTGGACTATGGCAAACGCTCAGGTGCAGGTTGTCATATGGGAGCTACCGTCAGCTTCTTCTGCTTCCGCGGCAGCAGATATCACCCAACCGCCACTTGCGAGTACCCATCTGAGAGCGAGGTAGGCTGACCACAAACTCAACATCAATCGTAGGGGTGTGAATCTGTCCGCTGCTGCTGCAAATGTTGTTTATGTGGCAAGAACTACAAGCCGAGGACCACACTTTGCAACGCCTTGCTCGGAAGTGCTGGAGCTACTGCTCTTTCACTTCGGCCCTACCCAGGAGTTATTATAGCAACTAGCGACAAGTGACCATCGCACAATCCCGACACCAGCACACACTGCATCACCTGTCACGTTGTAACATCATGCGCTGGTGTTAAAGTTGGATATGTATACCTGACTACGAGAGTAGATCATGGCCACATCCTTGCAGATAGTATGCTTGTGCAGTACTGACCGAGCCATAGTGCTGGAGCAACTTACTATACATGTCCATGTATACTCAAATGCCAAGTAAGGCCATACATAAGCTTATACAAGGCATACACTTAAGTGTTGAGGTATGCCAAGTGCATTGGTGACATGAAGTCAGCAGGGCATGTAGTGACCCGAGTGTCTTTGACAAGGCGTCTTTGCTGCAACACCTGGTGGACTAGACCTTCGTGGCGTAGCAGCTGTACGAAGCAGTACAATAGCTTCTACAATGGTTGCGTTGTCAGGCACTCTTGTCGGACCTGCAAAATCTTTTTTGGTTATCTACCTTCAGGCTACTCTATATGTAGTGTTCAGACATCAAACATGTCATTGCCGAACCAATCGTTTCTGTTCATGTTACAGTGACATAAAACAACAAGGCGATAGGTCAACACATGTGCGTGACCTACAGGGTGGTACAGCCACCGTTTATCGTGTTACTGAGTAGGTATAACGTCAAGAATGTGGCTGATGACAACTTACCAGCAAAGAAAATTGTCACTGGTGGTTATCGCCCACAGTGTTGAATGCCTTGTCCACAGCACAGCTTGGCAGGCCTGCTTGAGGTAGTTCACCACCTGGCACAGCAGCACAGCAAGCGTCTGGGGCTTGGAACAGTGCAGTTATCAGTGTTTTGTTGCACAGCTATCAAGTACTACTGTGGGCATAAACACACTCTGAGCTTACACTAGTGATACTGCAGTGATCAAACACATGCGACTGACTGTTCAACCTCCCTCTGCTGTTCTTACCACTTGTGTTGCTCCAGATCACTTCCAGTCCTGGGAAAGGAGAGAGTGGGTTGGTTGCGTCTATGATGATCTTCTTGTAGATGCCTGGACCCAACCTAGCTGTGAAGGATTGTACTGCAGCAGCTGTTGGCATGCCTACAATACAGGGTGCAGGTAACGAGCCGCATCAACTGTTAGTTCCTACATACATTGTTCTCAGTATCATTGTAAACACAAGGGCGGAAAAGTCTTGGAGACTGCTGTGGTCTCAGCAAATCCGGTATTGCAGGGACTTTCCTTGCACAAACGTCCGCTCTGCCGACAACGTGCTCACCTGGCACCGCAACAATGATAACGTCACTCCACTCAGCTGTCTCTTTGACAGACTTTGCCACTGCCCCTGGCTGGGATTGCAGCAGGTCGCTGATTTTGCTGCTGTTCGCGTCCCGGGCTCCGTAGCAGATGGACCTCCCTTTCTTCAGCGAGCCGCTCGGTATCCGGGATACCCAATGCTGATCCAACTGCACCGGTGCAAATGATCCCAACCTTAGTATTCATAGCTACCAGCCTGCACGATAAGCGTGTTTCAAACCAGAGGACGGGGCCCGTACAGAGCACTTATGTCGCTGAATGCACAGGCTACGCCAGACCTCGCCGATGGTTGCTATCTAGATCCCGGAACAGTGTATTAGTCAAATGAGGGTGCACTGTGTTGTTTGCGGGTTGGCTTGCAGGTTGGAGATTCCTGTGTCTGTCATTACAACTACGTGAAGCAACTGTGAAGGCTGATAGTGACCTCCTAGGCTTCAATTACATACTCTGCAACACATGTTATACAAACCTAGTTATACCTATACTGCGTGGTACCACTTCTCTGCGCATACAATGTTATTCAGTCACATAAGCCTGGCTGGACATCTCAGGCCTGACAAGTTGTTTCCCGCACTGCTGGACAACGCTGCAGATCAAACTCCAGTATCCTTACACCGTGTGGATGCATGAACAACTCATGCCTGCCGGCATGCCCTTCTGATGAGACCATCAGCTGACCTGCAGTGATGCGTGCCAAACAGACAGTGCTGTGCACGACTCAGTTGATCGAATTCGCCAGAGTGCTTTCCAGACCAAGTGGGTTGCAGTCATCTGCCAAACCCAACCTACTGCCAACCATGAGATTCGTTCAGCTCATCATCATATGCCACATGAAAGCCCACACAGCAGCCAGGTGCAGCCTCGTCTTCACTGCCACAGCAGTCCCAGAACCTGCACAGTACAGTGATGACAGACACAGACACGTTCAATAACGTCACTCGCTGCATGAGAAGTACTAATTTTGTTAGCGGCAGGAATCGTGCAGCTGAACGTGGAAAGATAGTGTGACACAAGCAGGAGCACACACAAGCATGCTGAACTGTCAGTACGAGGCGAAGCTGGCCAGTCCATGATTTTGAGTGCCACACATGCTGTCAGCTGCTATAGTACACGCTGTCTGCCCATATAAATCCAAATGGCCCGCATACAAGGATAGAGTTCTGCGAGTCTACACACTGTTGCACAGTCTGCAGAACACCTTCACACACCTGAGAAGCCCTTTCCTGCCCACCACTCTTTCAAGCTGGTCCTCGGGGGCATCACTAGCGCGCACAAAGCCTAGTGCCTGCAGCAAATGTAAAATGCAGGAAGAGGAGTTGAGGCACTTATCAAAGCTTCAAGCACTCGATCTGATCTTCACAGCCAAAGTCTGCTATTATGCCTGCCGGTTGCTGCTATGTGAGCTCTGAGCATGACGCTGGCCAGCTGTCTTGCAGCTGCTGATGGTGGAAGTGGTGGTTGCCATCTGCAACCAGTATGCCGTTGATGTGACCGTTCAATGTTGACGGAGGGCATGGGATACCGCCTTGGAATGTCCTTGTCCAGATCAGAACACAGAAGCACCCAAACCTGGTCATGGTACTTGATGCAAAGCATACCTTGGCAACCTCTCCTCCAGAAAATAGCGATGGATGGTACCTGCAGGATGAGCTGGTGTTGTCTGCTGCTGTGAACTGCTGCTTACATCGTCTGCAGGTCATCACGCTTGCTGCTGCCTGTGCTGCCGATGCCGCTTGAAGTTGTGTACTGCCAAGGTTCCGCTGCGACAGAGTGCTTATGCTGCGTCCAGGAGTTCTTGCAGTGTGCACCCTTTGACATGGCTGAACTTGGGACGGCAGCGCAGCTGCAGTGCCTGGCACTGCTCTCCTTTTGGTGGCGTTGAACTTGCAGAACAATCTGGCAGCTGTGTGGCTGGTTACAGAGTTACACGGTGCTGCGTTGGCCATTACTGAATGCTGGTGCTGCACAGCAACAGTACCTAAACAGCAACACCTTCGTAATTCCTCCAGCATAGCGTCATTACGATGCCGTATGACAAAACTAGCACGACAATAGCCTCAGTACGTTGCACAAAAGTTTCTTTACACCATTGCAGCATAACTATTTCCTCTCCTGCGCCGGTTGCAAAAATGGAAGTGCTCGTACTCCGCTTTGTGAATGTCGCACACAAGCAACAGTTGCCTGTAGGCGTAACGCCATTCAATCTTGCAGCTGATCTAGATCAAATATCGGTCCTTGAAAGACGTCAAACACCAAGACAGTCTCAAGACCACGTGACAGCATAACATGCTGTTGGATCACGATTTGCCCGCTGGGGTCCCCTGTACATGTGATTGCCAATCATGTAAGTTTTCCGACGTCTTACGGTTGGGAGGCCGATCGATAGCACTGGGAAAGGGTTCCTTAGACGTTCCCGTGAGTTCCTTCGTTACGCAGAAAGCGTGTAGCCCACCTGCATGTCTTTTCATTGCATACAAAATTCGGCCTTACTAGGTCAATGATCCAGAGCTTGTTGCAAGACCCCATCAACTCTGATTTTCCGCCTCGCTTCTTGGCCCCTGCTCGCCATACGTTCCTAGTAACATGATAGTATTACATTGGCTGCAGATTTGAATTTGAAAAGCTGTAGCCTCGGTTGTTTCGTGCTGTAGGCAATTACTCTATCGAATCATGGCTCTCCCAATTCCAACCCGTGAGCTGTTTATCAACGGGAAATGGATTTCTCCTGTAAGGGGTAAGTACCTAGACGTTGTGAATCCCGCCTCGGAGGCAGTCATTGGTCGGATCCCAGCAGGCACACAGGAGGACGTTGAGGCAGCAGTGGCAGCAGCTGTTTCAGCGCACAAGCAAGGCACATGGGCCCGTAGCACTGGCAAGCAGCGCGCTGAGGTGTTGAGAGCTTTGGCTCAGAAGGCAAGTAGCAAGTGTGCTAGGTAATCTGGTAGCTCATGCTCTGCTTACATGTGTTGTAGCTTGCCAAGTGTGTGTGTGTGTGGGGGGGGGGGGTTGGGGGGCGGGGGGTTGGATGAGGGGAATCCCCAGTCAGTATGGCAAGTTGGCAGCCCATTTTGTACAGCCACGTGCAAAGCATAGATGTTGTGTTGTGCGTTGTGCAGATTCGGGACAACAAAACAGCCCTTGCCAACTATGAGACGCAAGATATGGGCAAGCCCATTGATGAAGCAGAATGGGACATGGTGGGTGTGGATGGGTGTGTTAACTAGGTTATGACAACTATCTGCAGGCTGCCTGCGGGCTTCTGCATGGACCTTTACAACTGTTTTCGGCTGCTAAATGCCTTCTCACCCCCGTATCGTCAACTGCCACCATGACAACTTGTTCAGCTGCAGCCAAGACGATTAATGTGTTGCGCTCCGCCGTCAGTTCTTCACAAGAGTCATGTATATTTCACCAAACACTGTTTCTAAAGACCGCTTTGAGTCACTTTCGGCGTCACGTTCCTGCAGGACGATGTTGCAGGATGCTTTGACTACTATGCTGGGCTGGCAGAGCAGCTAGATGCCCGCCAGTACTCACCCATAGACGTTGGCATGGATGAGTTTAGTGTGAAAGTGCGCAGGGAGCCACTAGGCGTTGTGGCACTGATCACTCCTTGGAACTATCCGCTACTGATGGCCACAGTGAGTGCCGCATGGGCTTGGCTGGAGTGGCGTGCAACGCTCACGCTAGCTTCAGTGGTGCAGTGCTCACAGGGATCCTGCTCCTGTGTCGTCACGCCTGTTTATACCATGTTGTATCAGCAGGTACTGTTTGATGCCGTTGAGATGAACTCAAGTAGCTGTTGCATATGTCATTGTCCTGTGTTTGCAGTGGAAGGTGGCTCCTGCACTTGCCGCAGGAAACAGCTGTGTGCTGAAACCAAGTGAGATGGCCAGTGTCACTTGCTTGGAGTTGGCAGAGTTGGCTGTACAGGCTGGGGTACCTGCAGGGGTGTTGAATGTTGTTACTGGTTTGGGAGCTGATGCAGGAGCACCGCTCAGGTAGGGGCAGGGCATCTGATTGGTTGTATTGCAACTGTGCAGGATGGGTTGCAGTAGTATCTCATTGAGAATGTGGGGGATCTGGTGTCTGGCATCCCTGAATGTGATTGTACATGTTATCTTGACTTTTGCACAGATGGTGGGGTCGGCTCACAGTGTGACTATACTGTTATGTGCTGTCCTGCAGCTCGCACCCTGCTGTAGCCAAGGTTGCCTTCACAGGCAGTACAGTCACAGGCAAGCGTGTTGCACAAGCAGCCATCTCCAACATGCGACCAGCAACTATGGAGCTTGGAGGCAAGAGCTGTTTGATTATCTTTGATGATGCTGACTTGGATAAAGCTGTCGAGTGGGTGATGTTTGGAGCTTTCTGGACTAATGGGCAGATATGCAGCAGTACCAGCCGCATACTGATACAGGAGCGGTAAGTGTGACATCTGTCTCTTGGCAGAATTCTACTAATATAGCATGCTGCAGGCATCCATACTGTTGTTGACCCCACCCGATATATGCTAGTAAGCAATGTGTGAATCTGCCTGCTGGTTGGGCAGCTGCTGACTACATGGTCCCTATCCTGATGCTGCAATCGTAGTTGAGACACCACAGGTGCACATGATTCTCATGTATGTCTTGATGCTGTCTCCAATGCTGTGATGCAGGGTTGCTGATGTGTTCTACAACAAGCTCAGGTCCCGGGCGCAGTCCATCAAGATAGGTGACCCGCTACAGCCCGGCTGCAGGATGGGTCCTATTGTCAGTGCAGCACAGTATGAACGTGTAAGAGGTTATGTACAGGTGAGCAGCAGCATCAGGACTTGACAGCTTCAGTGCTGGCAGTGCATGCTGCACCAGAGTCTGCAACAACTGGTTGAGGGGTTTAGTCAACAGCAGCTGTCCTGCAGCTTGCCAGCAGCAGGCAGCAACTAGCAATAGTATGACAGGAGAGCCGTGATTCCGAATCCTGGGATTCTGCAGGTTGGTCATGATGATGGGGCTACTCTGTTGACTGGTGGCAAGCGACCTCCTAGCTGCCCTCAGGGTTACTTCATGGAGCCCACAGTGTTCATCAATGTGAAGCCACACATGAGAATTTGGAAGGAAGAGATTTTTGGCCCAGTACTGTCTGGTGAGGAAGGCTGCCTGAGTCGCCAGCAACTGCCATATGTCCTGCAAGCTATATGCATCATCGTATTCACCCTGCTGTGACCCTGCTGTGTCACGCTCAAGTTGGTATATCTATAGCCTACCTGCTGAGCTGGTACACAGTTGGGGTGGCGTAATCTTTTGGACCGTGCACTGATACCAGCAAGCAAGCAGCATCCAGACAGTATCCCGAGCAGTTATGTCTATCTGTATGCCCTGCAGTTGGCACCTTCAGCACTGAGGCTGAAGCCCTGCAGCTTGCCAACGACAGTGAGTTTGGTCTGGCCGGAGCTGTGATCAGTGCTGATGAGGAGAGGTGCAAGAGGGTGGCTGAGGGGCTGGAGTGTGGTATTGTATGGGTCAACTGCAGTCAACCCTGCTTCTGTCAGGTGGGTGATGTTCACTTCACACAGTATGATAGCAGCTGGTATACATGCTGGTTAAGCCAACGTGTTTGCTCCCAGGAGGTGGGAGAAATCTCCTAAACTGCAAGGTAGTTATGCATCCGTACAGTACTGTATACAGTCTTCCATGTGTTTCATTGTACAGTATCATGCAGATTGATCCAGCTGTGCAAACTTGCTGCTTGCTTGCTGTGTTGGTGCAGGCTCCTTGGGGCGGCAATAAGAGCAGCGGCTTTGGTCGTGAGTTGGGCGAGTGGGGTTTGGAGAACTTCCTGAGTGTAAAGCAAGTCACCACATATGTCAGCCACAACATCTGGGACTGGTACAGCCCACAGAGCAAGTTGTGAGTCGTGGTGAAGCCCTACGAGCCACATCCAGCTGCTCACTTGGCCTCAGCCAATATCCACAGTTCATGTATACATCGTGTAACCCTTTAGTATGGTCAATATGTCAGCTTCAGTGGGCCACAAAATAGTATGCTTGTACAAGATTGCTATGGCTGGTGGTTAGTTTATTTGTTCAGTATGCTTGCGCAAGTGCTGCCGAAGGTGCTTCATCAGTGTTTTGTCAAGCAGCACTATATGGTTGAACACCACATGATGGTCATGCTGTTGCCTTGCATAGTATGCCCTCGCAAGTGGCGACGAGCTAGAACCGCATGTAAAGGCCATTCGCTGTACGTATGCTGTTTAGATGTCGCTGTAATGGTACAGCCTGTCACGGTGAAACAGACATAGTCAACATGCAAGCAAACAGTGTGCTCACTATGCATGGCATGCAATGCATGCACTGTCGCACTACTGCTGTTCAAGTCAACACGCAGATATTCGCCTGCTAGCCGCTGGAGTAACCTGTCGGTATGGCCCCGGCATCCACTCCTGAGTATGCTGTTACAACGCAGATTTGAATTGGACCCTGGGCTCGGGTCCTTCGATGATATCTCTGATGATTACCTGCGCTACATGCTTACATGCATACAAATCACTACATCTGGAACATGTCAGCAACCAACCATTGGCTGTTTCTTTCAACTTTCGCTGCTGGTTCGGCCGCGAGCCCGTGAGGCTTATTCGCTGCAGATTCCGTCACAGCATTCAGGCTCTGACTGTTGAAGCAATCATTTGACCAAGATTCAACCTGACTGTCAACATGCCTGTTGGACAAGTAAATAACGAGCTGCATGCACACATCACTGATCTACTGCTGTGGTGGAGTATCGCTGCCTTGTGGTGCTTGTATTTGTGGCTGGGTCGCGAAAAAGCAAGAGTAAAGAAGCAGGTACAGCTCATGCGACAGTACTGTGCAAGTTGCTGAGTGTTTTTTTTCAGCTTGTGCTGCTGGCTTACAGCTGGGCAGGGGCATGTTTGATTGTTTATTGACCCCATTGACATGTTGCTTCCCCATCTGTGTATGGTATGTTGTACATGGTCAGGGCTGCAGTGTTGAATG